>JAUMHP010000057.1:16384354-16402601 GCA_032361065.1 Enteromius trimaculatus
TTTGTCCAGTATAAAAACCATTACGCCTATGGAGAGTCCTCATAAATCACAAAAACCAACGTGTGTGTGTGTGTGTATATTTATGTCTGTGTGTGTGTGTATTTGTATATATAGGCCTATTAAACGTTTGACCTACTATATCCACAAACAAGCATTATGCTATACAGCTGGATTAAAAGTGATTGGTGGTGTTGTTATTCCTTGGTGAACAGATCTATATGACACGTTCTTTGCTTCACAGATCTTTAACTCAGCCAATATATAAATATATAGCGATATTCAAGGTTGTGCTTGAATCAGGACATGGGCAGCAGCATACCTGGGAGCCACGCTCCATTATTTAAAATCCATTAGGTTTTGAACAAAAGTTTATTCGCTGTCCTCTGTAATTCTTTTGCACAAGGTTCTCTACAACCGTTAATAAAACTCAAAGTCATTTTCTTTAAATTAAAAACGGCAGCGTGGCTAATCGCCGGTTGATCCTGCCGGCCTCTCTCGAGCGCCAAGGGAAGGCATTGGGAGCGGTCCTAGATCACTGCTATGCTTCAAAATTAGAACGTCACTCCAGAGGGAGGAGAGGTCACCTCTACCCACCCTCCGTCATTGGCCTCCGTTTGCTCACTGCCAGAAATAAGCTCAAATTAAAACACCTCTTGATTGCCCTCCCCAAGTCCCTCAATACATTTTGCTGTGCATGTTCCCTTTGGAAAAGATCAAGGTGCGGTCCAGAGGATACACACTCAGGAACTTCAGAGTTTGTTGTGTTGTGCCTGGTAGTACAGAAGGTGGAGTAATCTGAGACCACATATGCTTTTCAATTTCCTGAATAAAATTGACCATTGTGGGGGGATTATGGTGATTAATTTTTTAAAAAGCTAAATAAAGGATAGTCCGTGTACCTAAGGATAATTCGTTTTTTAAAATATATTGACAAATGAAAAATTGCAAAAACAAAAAAAATGGCTGGCCGCAAAAAAATCTGGTAAGTGCTTACCCTGCAGGCGCCCCTGCAAACAACAGTAAAAGCGGAAATTGACTATCTGCGTCTGATGGCTTCCGTGATCCTGGCTCACGCGCCTCAACACATAGTGCGAGAGATTTCAGAGACACAGCAATGAGATTAGCACACAACGTTTTTATTGTTTTATACGTTTTTATGGCCTAAGGAATATATTGTAAATAAACTTACGCGTAAATGTATTGTGGAACCGAATGCAGGCGGAGAATCTCTTTTTGATAGTCGTTAAGAAATTATGGTATTATTATGGTTCTATTTCATATTTAAAGAATATAAGGTAAACGTGTGAATACATGATGTGTGCATTTTTGGTGTAAGGTTTGTTGTGTAGCGAAGCGGGAAAACGCGTTTGAATAGTGTCTATTCTGAGTAAAATATCCCAAATGTATTTGCATTCTTGGCAGAAATTGTTATTGTAACAAGTGGTCAAATATCCTACTCTCAAGGTCAAATCTGAATACTGTACAAATTGTTTTGTAACAGCTTTAAAAATAAATATATTTATTGCTGTGATTTCTCAGAACCGACTCAGTGTAGATTATCGTTTCTGAATGAATCAGTCTTTGAAAGACCCATTTTTATAGACAACAACTCAATGTCCAATTATTATAAACAGATACTTTTTAAAATTCCTAAATGGATAAATTAAAGCATTTGAACAAAAGGGTTCTTTATTAACACAATGAAATACCGCCAAATTGTGGCGATGTAACTTTGATATCTCAAGGATCATTTCATTTTGTTAGTATTATATAAATCATTAATCTCATTTCATTAAACATCATACATATTTGCTACATACACACGCAGCTGTCTGATCAGCATTAAACTGTGAATATATCTAAAAGCATTCAAATTAAGCCTTGTGCCAAAGGGCCAAAAGACCCTGCCTCGGTACCGGAAGCGTAGGACTCTTATTATGTTTTAATGTTTGGCTGACCAATCAGCGGAGAGGAGCGTGTCACTCCGCCCACGTGTAGAGATCCAACATTCAAAAGGTGTACTCATTTTCTGTCCCTGAATGAAAAAAAAAAAAACGAAAAATGGAGCCGAATTCTTGTTTTTTCGTTTAGTTGGAACGATTGAAAAATGTAAACTGTTCAGGGTTTTTTTTTTTTTTTTTTTTTGCAACTTTTTACAGGTATATCAAAAAACGTTTTTGGCATAAAGGGTGAGAACGGTACCAGAAAGTGACATTTCACCAGCTTCACAGGAGGGCCAACACAAACATTTACCGTACAACTTATATGACTTTGTGTGCTGATTTTAATAGTTTCTAACAAAACATTGTACACTCATGGCTGACAGTACTTTTACCAGTAGAAAGAGCTCATGAGCTTTCATATTTATATATACACATTTCACCCAAAATGTCACTTGTGCCCTTTTGGTTCTTACCCCTCGCTACAAATTTCTTTATTATAAGTCACCTTTATATAGTTATTTATATTGTTGTTTTAAAACAGCATTAAAAATAATGATTCAATGACACAAACAGAGATCAATTCTGGGGTAAACATGCTTTAAAAACAGTTTTGTCATTGTTCAAGCTCAATTCAGTGTTGATTCAGTTCCATTCAATAACTGTGTAAAGACCATTAATTGAGACGAGTTCAATTCAGTTGTAAAGCAGCCCTAGGAAACAGTGGTGCCATCACTCAGTTCAGTGTCTGTACAGTAGGGAAGCCAGAGGTGAAGAAACCTGTCAGAATCACGAGTCAGAATGTGGATTGGTATCATTCAGAACTATTATCCAGTTTCAAAGCCGACTTTTGTGATCTTTTTTAGAAGTATAGCTAAGAAATTTGATGCAAACTCCTACTGGTGTAAATATATATCTTATGCATTTGGGACTATTTGTTAGTCAACACACACACACACATTTTTGTTTGATTACCTGTTGTTCCATATCTCTGTATAGGCGCTTGCAGGCATTGCTTTGTACTGTGAACCTAAAAATATGTCAAGCAAAAGGTGTTCTATTTTCCTTCTGAAGTACAGTATATTTCTCTTAGATGTGCACTGGCTCATTTTATCTACATCTCTTGATATGATGTTCGATTTCCACTGACAATAGTCTGAATTAAAATGGCTCACCGGGGAACTGACTTTATCCTAAATATACTTAAACCCAATAATGTGTGACTCCCCTGCGTCCTGACAGCCCTATTTGAAACTGCATAAAACATAGCTGCCAATAAAAGAAACTGAAAAGTTCATCACAGACTCAGCTGCCAAAATACATTGGGTGATCTGACTTAAATGCTGTTTTGATCTTCCTGTAAGTAAAAACAACATAGGACCCTCAGCAAGACTTTAGCAGAACTTCTGGTTTAGACAGCCAATGCATTAAATAAATTAATTACACTTTATTAAACCCCTCAATCACTTTGTTCATAAATGTGTGGAGCTGGATAAGTTTTGCTGTCAATCACAGAGCAAAACACTTTATTCCCTTTGGTGGCACCCTCTGAATGTTGGCTTTTATGTTGGGTAAAACAGGACATGGAAACTAATTAGGTGTTTTTTCATCAATTATTCATCAGGACAGGACATTTAATGTGTATTTAAAAGATAAGACAACAAATCTACTGCAGGCATGTAATCTCAATTTATAAAATAAAATGTTTTAAATTTGTGAAGTACCAATTCATTATGACTTTTAGATCACAATAATCTTATTAACCTTCAGCACAGAACCACTAATTAGCGGGGATTGTTAAAGCAATCATTGCTGTTTTTATTCCTCGTATTGAAAGTCACTGTGAAATTAAAATATTATTTTTTATAGATTGTTGTGGAATGTTGCAGTGTTTATTATAAATAGTTTAACCTTGCCCCTCATTTTTGTTTAAATCATGTGCTTAAATTAAAAGCATCAATGTCCCAATTCCAAATGAACACATTTTTTTAAGAAGCCGTTTCTCTCTCGTGTGTCACAATTGCATTGTTTTAACGTCAAGTCACCTTTAAAGATATAGTCATCCAAAAATTAAAATTAGCTGAAAATGTACCCACCCTAAGGCCCTCCAAATGTGGATGTGTTCATCTTTTATTTTACTGGAACAGGTAAATTACTTCAATGAATGCAGTAAATGGGTGCCGTCAGCATGAGAGTTCAAACAGCGGACAAAAACATTACAATAATCCACACACCTATCAATTAATGACTCGTGAAGCGAAAACCGTTCGTTTGTCAAATGAGAATCTATCATTTTTACAGTCAATTAAACTGTTGCTTCTGGCTATCCATAATACTGCTTTCTCCACAGAAAAAAGTCAAACAAACTAAGATCAAACACCATTTACAAGTGAAAATCCAAAACCATTTTGTTTTTTGACAACATGGATTTTTAACTGGGTGAGGTATTATTATGGATTCAAACAATAATGGTTTAAAGTTAAAACACATCAATGATGCATTTGTTTCTTACAAACACTCACATCACAAAGTTGGACTGGAGCCACTTGGATTACTTGTGTATTATGTATTTATAAGCATTTTGGAGTATTCTGACGGCACCCTTTTACTACAGAGGATCCACAATGCATCCAGTGTAACTGATTACAATGGGTCTGTTGTTTTTTTGTTGCTTGTGTTACAGCAGGATTAGGGATTTGAATCTCTATTCAAATATATATATATATATATATAGATATAGATATAGATATATAAATATATATATATATATAAAATAAGTGAATAAAATCTGCTGTACATTAAAGGAGGCAGCTGAGCCACATCTGCAGACCAGACTTTACAAATTACAAGGTATCAACGCTGGAGGTATCACAAGGTCTAAAATGTTATTTGTAAATCTATATTAAATTTGCGCCTAACATGCTGCCTAAACCTAAGGTCTTTGAACTCCTGATTGAATTTGCCAGGATGCAGTTTGTTCAGATGCCCTCAAATCACACACACACACACACACACACACACACTGCATTGTTATCAACTCCATGCATGGCTGACCGTTTAACGCACAATGCAGGACAAAATAATTTCCCATTTCCACACCTCACTACCTCTCCTTATCCACCACGGAGGCCGTTCAAGAGCTTCTCGTAGGATTGTTTCGCACTGGATTGTCACAGTGTTGATGCGTCGTAAGAGCTTTATACAGAGCAGGTTTTTTAATTAACCTCTGAAACACTCCGTTCATCACGGCTCTGATAAATGTAGGTGTGCTGTGGGACTTGGTTTGCAGATTGGTGACAGTGACCAGCATACTCTGGCTGGACCTCATGGGCTAATTGTGATAAATCTAAGCGGGTTAAAAGCGTATTTTAATCAGGATCCAAACCATCAGAGGAGATGGATTTGCTTTGTCACAGCACTGATTCGCTTGAATTACTCTGATGGTTACACAGGCAGAATTCTCTTTTGGCACTTGACACACATCATTTATCCATTAAAGACACTCAAGAAGAGGGAATTCATTCAGGTGAAGGTGTACTGAGTGTACTGAAAGAGAAAATGGGCTGCCTTGATAAACAATTAGGTAAAGTTTGTCCGTGGCTAATGACTTTGCAATGCCACCTTATTATAATTCAATTATAATTATATAATTCAAGACGTGCTGATTAGGTAAGATATATTCTGATCAACATGCCTTATATTTCTGTCAACCAGTTGTTACATCACTGTATCTCTGTTGTTGTTCCTATCAAAACGTTATAGTTTTAGCATTATTTCAAGATAATCACCCTGTAATGTATTAAAGAAATCAAACCTGTTATTAACTCTTAGCCAAGCACATAAAGGTTTTGATTATTGTGTTGGAAAATCAGGGGCCTCTGAGAACAACTTCTCTATGGAGCTCTAGATCCGAACAATGTATTTAGATATAAACTGAAACAACTCGAAGTATTACTCTTACAGTATTGCATGTCTACTCTTGTGTCATTTGTGTCTATTTATTTCTAAGTATTGTTAGAAGAAACATCTACTGTACAATATAACTGAGGAGCCTTAAGAGCTATAAGAGGAATCTGTGTGCAATAACATTTTCCAATGGGCAGCAGAGCAATGAAACTAATGGAAGACTGTTATAGCCCCATCAAAACAGGGCGCTTTCGCACTAAAACGGATGAATCCATTAACTACGTTATCAGAGTTTTTATAGGACGGTAGCTGAATGTACACTAGAAGCCTCACTTTCACACAAGTGAATGCCATCATCTTTCTTCTCTGTATCTTTTCATAACTGTCCACTTCAGCAGAGTTCAACATTAATAATGCATCTAACCATCTACAGTAGCTAAACAGAAAGGTCAAAGAGACCTTCTCTTTAAAGGCCTCTACATACACACTCACACACACCCTATTAAAAGCTCAACATGGAGTACAACATTCATGTTTTCTTATATATCCTAATGACCTAAATTATTATAGAACTTCTACAGTGGCGTGCTTTGCATTTTTTTTTTATACCCCGGTCAGCGAAACTCAGACACTGACTGTGCTGTTTGTGATCTTATGAGCTATAAATCACAGCTCACTTGCTTTCACTTTTAACTTTCAATCATCAATCCTGAGCACATCGAGACAGGTGACGTGTTGAAATATTCATTAATCTAAATTCAACCCCTATCTACCTCCAGGGAATCACTAAATTGGAAGTATTATCTTAGCAATTTAAAGTCTACGTTTATCTCAGTTGGGTGCTATGATGTGTCAAATAGCTGTAAGAGACCCGAAGCAAAATGACAAACGTCCAGCTGGAAGTGCTGACAGACTGCTGTCTGTAGTTGTCACTTAAATCCTATTCGTTTAGACCGAGCGCCGACAGGTCATCTGTAATTTCAGAAATCTCCTCCTGTTATGATTGGACTCAACAAAATCAAGCAGGAGTATTGCTAAAAGGCATCTTTTTATGTGCACTTACTGGTACCTTTAATACAATGTGCTCTTGCATGCTGAGAAAAGTTTCTTAGCTACAGGCATCATAAAATAGACATTTATTTGATCAAATGTTTGCTGAACGTTGCGAAAACAGAGGTATTTCTGGTCCCGCATTTTAAGGAATTGACTGAAAGTGGCTGCAGCTTTATAGCTTCATTTCAATTCTAAACCTTTATTCAAATCCCAGGACTTTTATTGTTGGCGTCATTTCCATGTCGAGCTGTGCATGCTAAAAATGGTAGTTTATTTGATTATTCTTATTCTTATTGTTGGATAAAATAGGCACTTTCCCAAGAGGAAGATGCAATAAAATATATCTACATTAAAATACATTAAGCTGAATCAGTCCCACCAGTGCACTAGTTTCTATTAGAAGAAATGGCTGCTTATGCAATTCTGGTAAATTGCTGGGAGATAAAAATAGTGCCTCCAGGTACAACGAGCAGCTGAAGAAATAAGAGTTCAGGGAACTGCTTACAAAACACAAAACAATCAAGAGAGGTCACCGAGTGTCTGTCTGCCATCAGCAAAATGTACAGTGTGTAATTCCAAACACTCTCTTATCTGTGGCCAAAAGAAAAGGAGATATGCTGTTGTTTAGTGAAAAGATGATATTATGAACTGTAACAAACCCAAGCTTTCCGAAACTGGCCACGGATTCAATCAAGACACACTTAAAAGCATTAAAACGGTGGAGAATAATATAAAAGAAGGGGGGAGACTGAACAAACTTCACCAGAGGGGGATATTTTGGACTTGTGCTCTCATAGCGAGATCTCTAAGATTTGAACGTTAATCTTTTTTTTGTGAAAGATTAATATCTCAATTATCTCCACATATTAAGTTGTAAGAGGTCTCTCTAAGGAGAGCTTTGTGTTCACAATACCCTCAATTATGTTTAAAATTCTGTTTTAAACTACACCGGCCACAATTCAACAGAAGCAATTAAGGTAATAACTTGCGCTAGGCAAATTTGTTCACTTGATGTAAATCACACCCTGTAACTGATGTGATTTAACCGGTGGATGGTGTTGGCAGGAACACGGTGGTGGTAAGTAATTAAGCACTTTTGATTTCACACTTTTAATTATCTCCGGAAATACAGCCCTGTTTGGAACTGGAGTCATTGTAGCAGGCTATGTTTGAGAAAGCCAAAATGAAAAAAGGAGCAGTTTTCTTATCTTTACCTTAGGGAAAAACCCTGAACCACCACATTTAATAGGATTCTGCAAATGATGTGCCTGTGAGGCTTTCAACAAAACACACCAAAAAAAAAAATCTTGTCATGTGCGACCAGACAAATAGGTTGTGGACATTTATATTCTCTAATTTCTTACTGCCCTCAGCACAAATTGTCGAGATCTAAATTTAAGAAACAGATGGATTCATAAACACAAAGCCAAGGCACACAAATATAATTTTATCTTCATTTTACACACAGCAGTGCACCCAGTTTCATAAGACTTGTGCGTATGTCACATGAGCAAGGTTTTGACAAGTGGCTCCTGTCCTGTGCAGTGATGGTCTGACCTGTCAGCTGTCACTGACAGACTACTCATTATGTTGAGTCATTTTATATTCTGCAGTCCTGCCAAAATAAGGAGATGTTGGCTATTTTAGGTTCATGATGAGGGATTTGAATTAGTTCCTAAATTTCACAGTCAGGTCATTACTGTTGTGTTTTATTCAAGCCTGAATATATTTCCTCAAGTAGCCTATAGCCTAAAACTCGCACTAAATGCTATTGTGATTTTACTGCATTGATTATGTTTTGAATATTGAGTGTTCTTGGTTCTAGGCTGTATTTACACTGTATAATCTTTAGGTTGGGTGAATAACGTGAAGAAATGGGGAGAACTGCTTCAGAAATCTTAGTGTCTTACCGTTTAGAATATAGGCTATCTAAAGATACACAATATGCCAGCTGGAAATTAAAAACACAAATTAGGAACCGTGAGAAGCATCCTTCTTTTGATCTGCTTAAAATCTTGCAAAATCTCAACAGAACCACAAGCAAACAAAACCTTCTAGATTGAGGTCTTTCCTCACTATGTTTACATTGAAAAAAAAAAAAAACTGCCAATGTATTGCAGATAAATTGCAAAAATGTCTCTTTTAACGGCACAGCTATCACAGCCAGTCTCTATGACAAAAACATACAGACCTAAATCTAAAACTAAAACTGACTGTAGTCTAATCGATGGTTAAGTGAAGCATTCGTCATACTGATTCAAACCAGTAACTCGTTTATTTGAACAAGCTTGTTTTCATTTTCATGATCGTGTAAATACGATTTAATTAAATAGTCACTGCTACAAAGTAAGATAGCGGTGAATAGATAATTTAATTTATTTATGTTTTGGTAGCACTTAACTTAACGAAACCGTACGGCGAGGTTACATGACGTGGACGGGAAAACCACGCTAGTTTGTTTTGAACGCTCCCAGTGTCTCGGGTGGTGTTGTGTTCCTTTATCTACGCCTCTCGTGGCTCGAGGACTACTAAATACATTTTTTTGTTAGTCAATATTTCAGTAATAGACTGCAAACGCACGTCTCAGGTAAAACACGATTTCTTTGGTGGTGCTAAAGATTAGGAAGCCGTTCCACAGCATGAAACACTATGGGAATCAAAACTGTTTTGCATGAATGTCACTTTGGGGGGATTACCTTGTTCGTAAGATGTTTTTATAAAAGAAGTTTTCCGAGAAGTTTCTATTTTACAATGTCTGCCTAGCAATGTAGCCTGAAGGAACCACTGAAAACGCAAGTGAATGAATCTTTTTTGGTGAACCGATTAAACGATTCGAGTCTTTTGAATGAATCAAATCGAGCAGTCAGTGAGACGCGGGTGGAGCGAGCGCACCATCAGCCTCCGGAGCAGGGCTCAGCATCCAATCAGCGCAAGACGAACGTCTTATAGCTGCTGCGTGCTCTTACCTTTTACTCAGTGCAAAGGCGACCGGGTCCACTGAACTACCAACAAGTATGGTAAGTCATTATTAAGCAATCAGTTTAGATTAAAAAGGCTAACTTTCTAATAATTGGTGCATTCGAAACCACACATAAAAGGATAAATGCAATAAGTTCGTAAATGCAATTCATTTTGGAAAGTGCTGGGTATTGGTCTCGTCTTTATATGGTCATTCAATGCTTTTGTTACAGTATTATTTTAATTTGACCTATTTTACGTCTTTTGTAGTTCTCTTTGTTTGACTACTACCTATACCGTAGTCTTTGTTTGTTTGTTTTAGATATTTTCAGTATAAAAAGTCAGTACCACAGCGTCGTCTTTACCAAAGACACAAAGAGACGAGAGAGAGAGCGATCTTAAGATAAAATATGAGCTAAAGATGAAATAGTGTCAAAGATAGGGTATATGATTATTGAAGTCTAAATCACAAATAGTTGGCATGATTATATCTGTTTTTTATTACGTTTAACTGCTGCATATGACATTGCTCTCATGTGTTATTTAGAAGATATTGATATTTTTCCTTGAGGTTAAAGTGCCTTACACCTCCTGTCAGACTCGCGAGGGAAACATGAACATCGTGCGCTCCTTCTATTAATCAATGACGTCAAGCAATTAATATATTCACAAGTTTTTGCAAGTTACATTGCCTGTTGTTTACACACATTTGGCTCATGTAAGCTTAAAAGGGAGACAAATGTCAAGTATTTATGTAATTATGCTACGATAAAGCATCCTACAAATCCTTATCAATGTAACATTTTACATTAGCTTTTTTTTCAGTGGTATGTGACAACATTTAACTGCCACCAAAATGCAACGTGCTGTGCTTGCTGGAACTGTACTGTCACATCTCACTGTCTTTCGCAACAACCTTAATAGGGTACTTGCATCCTACTGGATTATAAACATGGCATGTGGTTTTAGCATCCATCACAATAATCAACTTCTTATACCGAGCTGCTGCTGCTGAACCAGCAATCAATCCTGAGCTGTGCTGCTTATTGCTCACTGTATATTGCCAGTGAATTAATCTTTTATTTCGACATTTTCAAGATGATGCATTCCACATGTCTCGAGTGCTGCCTGTGACAAAGTTTCACTGGAAAGAATGGAAGTCGCTTCACTGCAGCATGCGTTCGGCATATTAATATTATCTACCTGCCTTACGGTCACTTTTAAAATGAGCTGCTGTCTCAGCAGAGAGGGTTTTGACAAAGTACAAGCTATCCGTGTAGACTGGTTCCCCAAAGGGCAGTCGTGATCTGATTGATCGGCACGTTGTTAGGAGTTCATTGGTATGATCTGTTCTCAAATTAAGTATTGTTCTCCCTTCATGTGAGTTTAGAAACCTGAAATGGAAATCTTGAGATGTTTTCCATACTCTCATGTTGTCCTGACAGTGTTTTATCATCATTTTTACATGACACAAACAACACAGAAGCTGCTCCAAGCTTCGTTTGAATATTCAACTCTAATTTAATGAGATTTCTTTTCCACAACACTTGAAATATAGTTGTCCTATTGACAACTTTTGTGATACGCCTGAAGTTTTTTTTTTTCTTGTCTATTTGGGTCAGTATTAAAAACGACTGGAATATTCTGCCTATTTTCTGTATTGTGTTTCATTTATGGGAAAAATTTCATTCATTTTTCATTCATTTTTTCAAAGATTAATTTTTTTTCCCCCAGTTTCTAATAGCCATTAATGAGTATTGTCTTACTATGGAGTAGCTTAAATGAGAAATTGATTTGTTTTGTTTTAATAAATCAGTCCTTTCTCATATAATGAGATTATATGCAGCATAACAAATGTATTTATCTGCAAGATTACGGGACTTGTTTTGTCGTGGTTGGAGCCATTTTAGGTCAGAGCACTCTGTGATTCATTGCTTTGCATGTTTTAAAGGATATTTGAAAGTAATTCTCCAAAAATTACAATTCTGTCATCATTTACTTACCCCTGTGCGGCTCTTGTCATGGTGATGAATGCTGGAAACCAGAACCAGTTTAGGATACCATTGACTTGAATTGAATTGTACTGATAGAAAAAAAAAATCTAACAATACCTTTTCATGTTCAGCAGAAGAAAGGCTTATAATAACAAAAGGTTGAGAAAATGATGACGGAAAGTTTTTATTTTTGTGTGAACCATGCCTTTAAAGCCAACTATAATTCATATTTAAATTGATCAAATATTCATTGATGCTGCTTCACATTAACGTCTGTTTGTGTGGGTGATTCTTCTGTTCTCCTTTCATTCTTTCAGTTTCTACTTGGAAGGAGGGATGTTAAGTGAATGGAGCCCTCTTCACATCCTTCTTCTCCCTTTGGCTTCTAATTAAAACTTGGCTGTAGAACATTTCCCTCTCAAATGTTTAATTGCCTTTCAGATGTTGATGGACTCGTTTGGATTCTCTCCAGGATACTTACAATGACTTCAAACACCTGAAAATTATAAATCACTACTCCACATGTGCTCACAGGGCGTTAATAAAGAAAAACCCCCCACTGTTGGAATGACACCGTGACCTGTAATGTTTATTCATTTTTCAATATGACTTGGATTAACAATGACTGCCCTTGAACTGTAGAGCATTCAGAAAGTAAGAAGCTGGACATGACTTTCCCTGGAGGGGCTCATGTGTCAAGGAAAGTCTTCATCCCTCATGGCTGTCCCCTTATCTTGAGATTCGTTTTAGCTGTGATTTGTTTAAGTGCAATGGGTTTCGCGTGTCCCAAGAGTTGTCACTGCTCCGAGAGGAATGGCTTGACCGTAGTGCAGTGTTCCTCTCGCAACCTGGAAGAGATTCCCTCTGATCTTCCTCACGATACTGTGGCGCTTCTTCTGTCGTCCAATCACATCACCAAAATCCCAAACCAGGCTTTTAAAAACCTTCCCTGGCTGCAAGACCTGGACTTGTCAAGGAACGCCATCGAAACCGTGGATGCTGGGGCTTTTCAAGGTGTCACTGAGAGCTTGCGGGCACTCGACCTGTCCCACAATCACATGCAAAGCGTCCCTAAGGAGGCCTTCGCTCGGCTACATGCCAAGATAAGCCTGTCCAACAACCCGTGGCACTGTGAGTGCACCCTTCAGGAGGTGTTGCGAGAACTCAAGCTGGATCCCGAGACTGTGAACGAGGTGAGCTGCCACACCTCTGTTCAGGAAGAGTACGCTGGCAAACCTGTCATCCAGGTCTTGGATTCGGGCATAAACTTTTGTAACTTCCATCATAAGACTACCGATGTGGCCATGTTTGTCACCATGTTTGGTTGGTTCACGATGGTTATCGCTTATGTCATCTATTACGTACGGCATAACCAGGAGGATGCTAGGAGGCATCTGGAGTACCTCAAGTCCCTGCCAAGTAGCTCCCAAATTAGTAAGGACTTTGACACAATCAGCACTGTTCTCTAGCATCAGTCAATGCAGTGTAGGAGTGAATGTGTTTGGCACATTGATGATGGCACAACAGCAAGCCTTATAAGGGAGAGTGGGGTAAGATGTGTTGTTTACTCAGTTTGTCAAGAAAAGGAGAAACAAGGAATCCTTAAGAAACCAAATACACGTACTGTATGAGCATACATCATTTTCTGTGCAAAAACCCAATTCCAAAAGGCTTATTTGTCTGCACATTATTGACATTTTCATATAGCAGAAAAAAATATTTAATTTTGAGAGTATTTTATTTTAAAGGTCCCCTATTATGGATTTTTTTAAATATATTTTTATGCAATACAGCTCTAAATTAATGAATACATCCTGCAAAGTTTTTAATCTGAAAGTGAACCATCTATTGTTTCTCACAAGAAGTAGTTGACTCTGAATCATTGAAACAAGTCGTTTTTAAAACAAGTCCCAAGCCGTTTCATATCGACGTCAACATGAAACAGTAGCATATTGCCCGCCCTCATGTTGTGCGCACAGACCAGGAAAAACGCAATTTTCGCGATGGTCTGAAGGAAAATGCAAATTCATTCTTTGCCATTTGGTGCTGCTTTTGGAGCGTTAAAAGCTTACAAACACTGGTTTAAATGAAATCGACCAATCACCGTTGAACGAATCATTCGGGAGCTGTTGAACAAATAAGGTAAAAATAGCTGCAAATTATAAGAAAATGAAAATGTTTTTTGACCTTGCATTCCTGTCAACCTGTTGTTCGGGACTGACAAAACCAAAATATGAATATTTCATAACCCACAATAGAGGCACTTTAAGTATTTAATAATAGTATTTTGTGCAATTGGAACCAAAGCTCACTTAAAGCCAAACATGCATGAAATGGATATTTTAATTATTTGCTTTGACAATATGTTATCTGCTGCAGAAAATTTAGTTTGAAAAAACACCCAATTTTGTTTATAGTTTCACTTTTTTTCTTATTCAGTACACACAGTTTATTGAGCTGAATCCTTTTCAAATATTTGGTCCAATTTAGTCGATTATAAAAATGACAGAAATAGCCACTGACACATCTTGCCCTACTCTTCCAGTATTATTTGATTTGATTGTGAATGTTTTTTGGGGGGTTTCGCACAATGAATGTGTTGACAAGTGTTCTGTGATGCAATTCAGTGTTCCCGTTCGTGTACCCTCAGTCGACCTACATAAGTCCTGCAGTCTCTGTGGCGGCCGCTTTGTGCCTCACGACAGGAAGCTGCAGAAGCTCTGTTTTTTTCCCCTGCAGGTGCTTATCCCATTATTTCTTGAATTGGTTTTATTAATTTGTATGCTAATTTAATGGTTTCCGAACAGAGTATTAACTGCTGGATTTATGGGATATTTTGGTTCTTCTTTTATAGTGCTGACCAAGTAGAGCAAGTACATGATCACTGCCAAAAAAAATAAAAAGCCCATCAGTTAAGCTCTGCCTTGATAACTGGAAACTTGCCCCATTTTCGGCAGAGTTCTATTTACTCAAGTGCCTGATCCTGGTACCTCAGCACCAATACACTGTGCATCATTTGGTTTGCTATCTCTTTATTCTTCTACAATCATAAATAATCCTTTAATAGTGAGTGTTAAGTAGAACAGTGTAATTTGAAGTCTCAAGGGAAAATATTGGTGTATTTTGAAGATTTCTCAGCTTGACAGGACGATTATGTATTAAGATTCCATCTGATGTCATTCATAATGGATTTTGTCACCCGTGTGTTAGTTTAAAAGGGCTTGTAGGTTATATTTCATGTAGACTAATGTGTATTTCTGTCTTCACGTATCAGTTTTTCATTGTGACAAGCCTTTTAGTAGTAGTGTGTGTATATCGTAGCAACATACGAAAATAAAAATTCTATTAGAAGGACTCTGCCTTCCTTCCTGCCTGCTTCTAACAGACTTTTAGACTTCTTCATTGTTTTCTAAGTAGCATTCCATCTACTGTATGAATGAGCTTTTGCGGACATGTTCAGCCAATAAAAAAATCGATATCTTGGGGTCCTTGATTTTATTTACTTTTGTTTTTTCAGTGAGTACTAGGCGCAAAGCAATGCCTTGCAGAAATGTGTGCTGTGCCTTCAGGGATTTCTCGAGGAGTCATACCATTGAGAGTGGATATTATGATTGCTTTCCTGTCCAGGGGGCCCGAGGTCTAGCCGTATGTTAGCCTGTAGCTCTAGATCAATAGCAGATTCATTACAGGGGAAGGTTCAGAATTCTGCAGTGAGCTTTAAACCATGCTGTTTGGGGACTAAATGGCACCCTCAATACAGTGAAGAACTATCAAACCGAAGTGTAGGAGAAAGACACTGTGTTTGTTCTTCTGTCTTCAAAGCAAACATTGAATGGGTGGTCCATGTCAGCATTAATGTGATCGTGTTTAGCACTCAAGTGCTCCGTAGTGATTTACAATTTCTGTTTTTATGTAAGCAAATGACCCTATAAGAATGTAATGTTTATATATCGTAGTACCGTTAGTGAAATCCTGGAGGTTCATCAATAGCCAAAGTCTTGCCCAAACGTAACGGAGAGATTTGGGATTGGCAATCATTTGTAATAAAAGCTATTAGAATTCCATGTTCGAAACTATTGTATGACATGTTATATAAAAATCTCATTAGCAAATATTAACTCTGATAAATCTGGAAGGTGCTTATCTGGACACATTAGCAGGAAATTACCTTAAATAAATCTTGGAGGTGCTTATCTGTCATCACTTGGGATGTAAATGATTTGCTATGATTAAAACTCTAATTTCTGTTGGGTTGTTTCTCAGACGTAATGATGAAATGGTAAATGTTCTAATTATCTCTTTTAAAATTGTGTAAATCATTCATATAGTAATAACATTGTGTTAGAGATTTAAAAGGAATACATCACCTAAAATTAAAATCTGCTGAACATGTACTTAACCCGCAGGTCATCTGAGGTGTAGATGAGTTTGTTGCTCTCATTACATCACTTGCTGACCAGTGGATCCACTGAATTGAATGGGTGCCGTCAAAATGAGAGTCCAAACAGCTGATAAAAACAGTGGAATACACAAGGAATCTCCAGTTCATGTTTAATGTCTTATTTAAAAAAACAACTCCATCATTCTGACGGCACCCATTCACTGTAGAGTGCAAGCAAGTTAGGAGTCTGACTACAGCATGACTTTCATGCTAAGACACTACCATAGCTACAAAGCAGGACGGTTACATTATCCTAAAGAAACATGAGCAACTTTTTTCCAAATGTCATCACTGACCTAGTTCACCTCTGTGAGATGGATGTTATTTGAGCATCTCAGTATGGCTTATCCATCAGTCTCTGCTAGCATAAACGACAGATGCTCTCTATGCCCTGAAAGGACACGCAGTGAACTGGTCCAAAGACACACACTTGTTTCACTCTTTTTCTCTATTCTGCATGTTGAATCTGCTTGCTCTTTGTAAACCACGTTTACTGCCCTTTGTATTTACCTTGACATCCTCTCACAGGTTATGCACTAGAAAATGTTTCATGTCGCTTAGTTGACAAAAGATTTTGTAGCAAGTTTCACATTTAATGAGCTCACAGCCTGACAGTTGAAATTTTTTTTGTACATAAAAAGAACCCAAACAAAAAAAAACAAAAACATTGATTTGTTTTAAATTTCTTCATGAAAGACTGAGCCACAAAAACACATTTAAAATGAAGAAACGAGAAGAAAATATTGACCAGAGACCCACATGTGTTCCTGCATAATATTTATATCTTTCTTTCAACAAAGTAATACCACTTGTATATGAATTGTCCCTATATTGATCTCGGTTTGGGCACTATGATAAAGGGTTTGTAAACTTGCCTTTTAGGAATAGGCTAATTGAAATAGTATTTTGTTATTCACAATTACTCAACCAGAGCTTTTTATAAACCACTTTTCCTGAGCTATTCGTACAGCCCGACAGGAGTGTTTTCTAAGTGGAGCTCACAGCACTTAGAACACATTAGAGATTTATTACCATTTTTTTCCCGCATGTGCTCTAGATTGTCATTTACAGAAGTGTTATCTCTGCCTAGCCATGTGTCCTCCCACTGAGATGTTTATTTGCTGGTGCTCTTTCGCCACAGGGGTAATCTGTGCCATCCAAACACTACTTTCCTCCTAGATTGGTGTATTGAGCCTCCGGTATTTCTCTGACATGTCTTAGTAATAATTTATAAGCTCCTGTGGCTATTTGTTTCTATTTACAGTTTTGGTTACTGTAGCAGTCAAAAGTCTGGACACATCTGTTTGTCCTTTATAAATATTTTCCACGTTTCAGTGTGAGGATTATATAATAACCAAAAATATGGTCATCTATCCAAACACACAGACTCACAGAAGAGATCTATGTCTCTTCATACCTACCCATTATTTTGACTCACATTAGTTATTGTATTTACCTTTAATATTTATGTTTATTTAGCTTTCTTGTGCATTTTTATAAAGAAACATATTTCAAGATGTCCAGAAATATGACACGCATCACCATGTTTTCAGTTTTAATTTTCAAATTTCTTTTTTCTTTTTATAAATTCTACTTCATTCATCAAGTTTGAGTTGACAGAAAAAAGTTGATGACTAGCTTCATGGTACCAACAAATCCAGATTGGAGTGGTTTGGTTTTGTCAACTCAAAACTAATCCTGTAACAGAATTTGTTTAGTCACCATCATGGTACAGGCCCCAGGATGCCTAAACTAAGTTCATCAGGCTCAGTATGTAGGTGAGATGTTGGTCAAATTATACATAAAAATGATTCCTTGTGCTCACTGAACCAATGTTTCAGAAATTGAACCTTGTAAATGTTATTATTGTTATCATGGAATATGTACACGTTATTACTTAAGAAAAAATGATTCAAGTCTAAACTCTTCAGTATTTGTTTAGTTAAATCCATATA
>JAUMHP010000057.1:16431855-16443249 GCA_032361065.1 Enteromius trimaculatus
TAAAGTACAGATACCTGAAAAATGTACTTAAGTACAGTAACGAAGTACAAATACTTCGTTACTGCCCACCACTGGTTTTAGGTCTATTTTACTCTTTTGCTTTTGTCAGTTTCCAGTTCCTTACATTACTCGTGTAAGGAGTACAACTCATTTTGTGCCTGGCCTAAAGCCATCTGCAGGAGTGAGTCCACTTCATTATGAAATTTTCATTATTAAAAGTGCATCAGTTACAAAAAGTCTTTGAAGCATATTTATGTCCATAATAATTTTGCATGACACTGTCTTTATCTTTCCCTTGCGGTTCTCAAAATGTTTATTTCTTATAATGGGAAAGTATTTTAGGTTGGTCCAAGTTGTTTTGATGCTAACAGCCAGCATAATGGGAAACACACGGGGTATCATGTCTTTTCTGAGAAGGTGTTTTCTTACTTGGTGGCCTCAGGAAGTTCAAACGAAATATAATATTTACTGCTTTCACTTGATTGGAGTAACCTAATAGTGTGACTCAATTTTCTAGCTGTCTATATCTTCCTTTCTATACAGTATAACCTGCATTTTGTAAGCCTTATTGTAAAGTGAATAAAAAACATGCAATATTTGATATGAGCAATTTGCTCTTTAGTTCTGTGGATTTTGTGTTGCTTGTCAGGAGGTCCCATTGGATCATTTAACAGGATGTGTCCTGTTGTAGGAAATAGCTCTGTAATTTTTGCTCTGCGCCGTTGAACATGCTGTGATCTTCCCAGCTAAACGATTCCCTCCTGCTCTTTCCATCTGTTGTTTTTCACCAAACAAAGCTTTGAGATAGTGGGATTCTGGAAAGAGTTGAAGGAAAGGGCTGCTCTGCCACAGAAACCTACTGTTTAGACTCAGGGAGGTGTCGACTTCAAAGACCGTCCAGGTTTAAATTCCAAAGGCTTTTAATATGGCATAGAAAGTAGAAAAAGAATCCCAACACGGATGATCTCTTTCTTCCTGTGCTTACCCAAAAATGCAAAATTGCTGAAAGTGTATTCACCCTCAAGCATTTCCAAGATGCAGATGAGTTTGTTTCTTCATATACTGTAGAAAAAGATTTGCAGTGCAGCACTTGCAAGTACAAGTACAACTACAGTACTTCAATTCTTGTGAAGCAAAAAATATCTCATATTTATATTTTATATTATACAAAGTCTTTTTTTTTTATCTTGGATGGCCTGATGTTGACATTTTTAGCAAATCTTTATATTTGGGTAAACTATTCCTTTAAATGAAAGAGTCGCAGATGCTTAATTTTCAATAAATGCAAAACTTGACTAGACTGACATCTCTGCAAACTCCCTGCAGTAGTTTGTTTTCTCCTGTGGATGTGCTGGAATAACGATTCAGTCTAGATGACACTTTTGTTTCTTTTCTTCTTTTTTTCTTAAATTAAGGTGTCACTGCTGTAATGTTACAGTACATACAGCTCTGGAAAAAAAAGAGACCACTGCAATTTACTCCTAAATCAGTATCTATTTGAGTATTTAAGCTCTCTAAGAATTTATGCCAGTTTTTGTTAAATTTCTACATAAACATAATTCATCCTGTTTATTGATGTACTTATTTGGTGAGCTCCTGAATCCAGTTGTATTTAACGGGAAAAGTATAAAAAGCACTGCTGTAATCAACACTTTCCTCTTGCAGTGTGACCAGTTGGATGGTAAAACATGCTAGAAGTCTTTCAAAAGTAATTAGAAATGTAAAAATAAACACTAAACAAGCCAAAAACACTAAAAAGAAAGGTTTTGAATCCAGAAAAAATGCCCCAGTCCTAGTTTTATTGGCACAAGGTATCAGTGAGCATCAAGATGCTTCTATCCTTAATATTTCAAAGATGGAAGTTTACAAATGTTTTTTTTTTTTTTTTTTTTTTAAGGGTCATTTAGTTTATTTAATGTTTAAGATGTGATTGGATTATGTTTTGATACCTGGGGCATCACTTGACATAGATTTTGTTTATTTTGCTGGTATAAGCAGGGTTGGTGACAAAACAAATATGATTCATACTGAACTTAGTCATCTGCTTTTGCTTCAAGCATATTTGGCTAGATAGATAGATAGATAGATAGATAGATAGATAGATAGATAGATAGATAGATAGATAGAAAGATAGAAAGATAGATATGTTTAATGATAACTAAAAACATCACAGATGGTTTGCAGATGGTGATACTGTTTTTCAGCCATCCATGAATTCAACTTCAGTTGGTCAACGTCTTAAAGAAATCTGCAGGGCATAATATTTTGAGTTCATTAGGAAAATGATGTGTTGCTGATAAACAATTAGTTTTAGTTTTTTCTGAATTTACCTTACAGGGTACTGAGTCATTATACCGTAGGCTAAATAGCTCACTGGATGTTGTCTTTGCTTTAATGTATACAAGTGAGATTATATTTTGTAAATCACTGGATGTGAACAAGGAATTCATTTTGAATGAAGGTGACATTGTCTCCTTCCTAACTGGTTTCAGCCCAGTCAGCTGAGTGCTTGTCTCACCTCCTAGATTTAGATCTGCTGAGTCAGCTGTCAGCTCATGCTGTCACTTTCTGTTTTCTCAATCATAGATAAATGAAAACCAGCGACCGTGTGCGTAATGTCCTTAATGGAAAAAGTCTATTGATGCAAATAGCAGTTTGTTCATCTTAATACATAAGATTTTAATTCATAAGACTTTATTTGCATCCTTTTGTGCTTTTTCACCCTAAGATCTGAATAAAACATCCTTTAACCTGCCTATTAAACAGTGTATGGGCAGTCACATAATATTACTGTGTAGAGCTTCATATATGAAAAAACAAGAATAGGCTGGTTTGATTTCCTTTAATCGTATTTTCAGTTCTTGTCAGAGTTTCTAGAAAAGCTGGAAAAGTCATGCTAGAAAAAGTTGCAAATAAACGTACAACCTAACCGGTGAGCTAAGCTTTTGTGTCTTTGGCACAGATCGCCACCTAGAGGTGGAATAAACGCATCGCACAAACCGAAAACGAAAGTAAACTCTGGCACGAGCAAGTAGCCTAAGTGTTTTCAGCCGTAGCGTAAACGTGGCGTAGAAAATGGAAATCATCTTGAGAAAGAAACCCCATCTTATCCAATGGCTGTGCTCGGATTATTTAATTGTTTTGCAATATGTTCAATCTTATGAATTAGTAACAATGTCGCAGTATAAGGACTTGATGCAAATGAAGGAGATGAATGGCGTTATCCAACTTCTGGACATCATCATTGGAAGAGGTGAAAATGTGTGTCGAAATTTTCTGAAAATGCTTAAAAACGATAAGGTGAATGAAATATCGCCTGAGCTCAGAGACTGGATCAAAACAGTTGACATAGAAGGTAAGTTGCTTTGATAAAGCGCATATCGTGCACATTTATAGAGAGGCCTAACGTGACCGCTTTCATTCATATCGACATACTGTACTCAATAAAAGTCATTTTACTAATGGAAACCGCTGAAACGGAACCGGGAAGATAAATGGACAGCACCAAACAACCGATAGCCTAATGTTTTTTTGTTGTTGTTTTTTTTTTTTTAAAGCAAAGTGAAAGCGAAAAAGCTATAGCTTACGACAGACATTGTTTACCTTGTACTCAACATTTCTTTTAAACATATTTGTGCAAACTCGAAGATGTAAAAACATATTCGACCTGCTAAAAATGCACTCCGGTCTATTTTGGAGACATTAACAGTGATTCTGTACAAATTTAATTGGAAAAGGATGGACTTTCAGTTCTGAGTTGTTGCTGTGTATCCTTTTTTTTTAACTTTAGGGTAGTACTACAACAACTAATAATCCTATTTATTTATTGAATGTTACAGACCTGAAGGCAGAAAAAGACACAGGAAGAGCAAGTCTTAACAAGCCTATACAAGGTTAGATTTTAGATCTTGATTATATTTTTTTATATAGGCTATATGTAATGATGTACAGGCCTATGAGTCAGTATATATAAATTAACATGGATTTGGGACAAATATAATTTGATTTTCAGTTAGGAGTTGTAGCTGGGTGTCTTTAAATGTCTTTATTCATAGTCTTTCCTGAATAGAGAACTATAAAGAACTATGAAGTTGCAGTGAATATGTTTAAATATGCATTGTGGTAAACTAGGCAGATCACTGTAATGCACTACTGCGTATACAGTAGGATGTGTGTGTGTTTTTTGACATCCAAAATATATATATAGTCTATACATTTTTTTTTTTTTTTTTTGCAGAGACTACAAGGTTGACCGGACAATCAGGCACCCATGTAACATGTTAGTGTGATTTATATTTATTAATCAGATGTACAATTAACAACCGTATGAATTAACGGATTTGTTTTATTTTATTATCTTTTTTTTTTATGTAAAAAGGCAAAATTTCTGCAACCGATGGCGCCAGTGTAAATTCGCCTATCATAACTGGTGGAAGTCTAGGTTCCCTTGTAATGAATGTTGCCCCCCTAGATGTGCCGAAAAATTGTAAGTGCAATAAATGTACATTGCCTAAAACAAACAAACACAATAAATAAATACAATAATTAATTAAATAATAATAAAAATGGTAACACTTTCTATGAAGCCTGTACTTATAATACAATATAAGACTATTAAGGCATAATGAATGCATAATCCATTATAAAAAAAACACTTATAATGTGTTATACTATGGGGCTGTTGAATGCTTGAATCTGATTGGCTGACAAATGTTATATGATGTGTAATTATTTTCAAGTAACCGCACGGCTAAAGCAGGCCTGACTCCAGACAGGAGATGAAGGGTGGGCCAAATGATATTCCAGGTGGGATGGGGTTTGGGGGATTGCCAGGTGACAAAACTAGCCCAGTAGCCAGTGCAGAACAAAGCAGTAACCATATCCCAAATACCAAAACTCATTTCCATACCTAAAATATATAGTGTCACTACAATATATACAGTAACTCTTATTCTGTTATGCTTCATAAACACTCAAAGGCTTCCTGCCAGCGGCCCTCCTTCACAAAACTTAACATCCAGCACAGTTTTATGGTACAAAGGTAGAATGCAAAATATTTGAATAAAAACATTTCAGTGAAAATTAATTTATATTCAATATTTCAAGCTTTTAACCCATGGGGGACCACATCACCACCTCGGCTGTGCATTATTTTTTGCACAATTCAATGGCCCGTCGTCAATTATTCCTTATAAAACTATCATAAAAACAATCTGAATACATTATTTGTGTTATGTTGGGTGCGTCTCAATCAGCTCCCTTGTTCAGTAGTAAGGGTGTCTCAATCGCAAAATCTTTCCAGTGCACTGGAACGTTCGCGCCCCCAAAAAATCCCACAATGCACAGCAAACACTAGAAAACATTGGCACTCACCAGTATGTCTAGTATGTCTGTTAAGGAACCATTTAAATAAAGTGTTAGCATATAGCAGCTGACACACTCTTAATACTGTAATGAAGGCTGATTAGCACCTAGTTGCAGAGTTACTTATCAACAGCTGTCTAAAATAATAAATTATATAATTATAAGTTAAGAAATAAAATAAAATATTTAAAGCAAATGTGTCATATTATACATTCATCTGATCTGGTATGTGATCTTAAGGCTGTTTGAGATAAAATATTATTGTTATTATTATTACGTATAAGTGGTATTTGTCCGCTTTAAGTTAAGTAACATCAGAAAATTGGCAAGATATGCGATAAAATCATGTTTATTGTGTGTTATAAATCATCATACTCTTAAAAGCTATAACCACAAATAAGTGAATATTATAACACATTATAAAGGTTCCAATGAATATTCATGGTACAACACATTATAAAGTTATTTATAATGCATTAGGCATTTGATATAATCCTTTAAGAATACCCTTATAATGTATTCATATAGAAAGTGTTACCAAAAAAAAGTTGCATGGATTGTATTGCAGTTTCCAGCTGAAATGAAAACAACAAGCTGATAGCCTGGGTAGAATGTTCACATACTTGCAAAGTGTCCTATACTCAGTGTCTGTTGAGGAACCATCAAAATAAAGTGTTAGCATATAGCAGCAGACACACTCTTAATACTGTAATGAAGGCTGATTGACACGTAGTTGAGTAGAGTTTCTTATCGACAGTAAAGGCCTGTTAACACTTTGTCTTTTAAATAATATTTTTTTCCTCTTATATTTCAGACCAGAAACCTGACAGAGACTGTGAACACAGGCCCATACAAAGTTAGAGTTTATTTCTTTCTATTCTGTATGTGCATTTTTCTTTCCGATATCTTATTATTTTTTTCTATTCCCAGATTATCAGAAGTTTTTAAAAGAAAACACCAGTCTGCTGATTCAAAAAGTGAAGAACATTGAACCAGTTATTGATGATCTTGACCTACATGACGAATCAGTTGCAAATGTGAGAGCGAAGCTAACAGATCAAGAGAAGATGAGGAAACTGCTTACCTTTGTGAATTGTGAAACTTTGGCTAAGGACCTGGTGAAAGCTCTGTGCAAGCATGAAAAAGGTCTAATGGACACACTGCTGGACAGTTACTGAAAGTTGTACTGTTTACCTAACAGATTAGCAGCATGTTATGAAATGAAATTGAATATTGTACTGTCAGTGTCAACAATAAATTTTTTTTTTAAGTTTTCTAAAGTGACTTATCCTGGAGCTGTCCTTTTATATATATATTGTGCAAATAAGACTACAACCAGCTCAGGGATATACAGGCATATTTGCATTTTACATATTAATCTTTTGAAGACCTTTGTTTACTTAAGTTGCCTTTTTTATTCTATTTGTTGTTCCTTTTTGAAATTGGTTAATAATGTTTAGTACGTTGGTACAATGATGTATAATTTGTATAGTTGATTCATTCCAGAATTGTGGGGGAAGAAGACAAAAAATGGCATTTTTCTTTTTTGCTCACCTTTTTTATTTTCATAGAACACACTTCAAATTTAATATTTTGTATATTTGCCAATCTTCAATATGTAAGATTAAAAAAATATTTAAGAAAATCAGTGTACTGACAGATAAATCTGTCAACTCTGTTACAGACAAATTAGGTCAAATATATACATTTAACAAATGTGACACAGTTTAAACCCTGTTTTCCCTAAGAGAACTTCTATTTCTTCATCCTTTAATTCAACTTTCAACTTAATAAGATGTAGACTTTGTTCTAAAGTAAAATATCTATACATATAACTGGAAAGTTGTCAAGACTGCATATATATTTTTTTCAAAACATTAAATATTACTTACATTCAAAAAATGTTCAAAAAAATGGCATGTTGTAAAATAACTAGCTAGGCTAATCATTTATTTTTTTTTTTTAATCTTTTTTTTAACACAAAACTGAACAAAATGATTAATTTAAAGCAAAACTTTAAACAGAGTTTACATCATTGGTAACAGAGTTGACCACCCAGATCAGAACAGGGGCTATTTGACTCTCTTACTCATTGTCAACTTTTAAACACTAACAGAGTTGACATTTTTCACCATTTTGTGCTTTAGCTCAAATTGCTAACCTCAAAACAGATATGACATAGGATGGCTGAAAACAGAATTTTATTTATTTTCATAATATTATTGTTTTTAAAAAGTGAAAGGGAGATTCACTGAAATATCACAATAACAGATTTGACAAATAATTAATCTACTATTGGTGTATCTTACACATTTTGTTCAAATTAATGAGAGAGGAATAATGACATACCTCCAGACCTCCCAGAGTTTCTAGCCAGAGGAAGTGACATCACTTGGTGCAAGTCACATGGTTTTTCTAGCAGCGCTTTAAAGATTGTTGACTTTTTATAACAGAGTTGACAGGAATGTGGAGACAGACATAAAATGTATTTTTTTACTACTGAAATTACAAAAAATACAGAAAACAGATGTTTTATGCAGCTGTTTATATAAATTGTTAAAGCAAATACACATAAAAAATAAAAATTAGTCTTAAATATTTAATTATAATTGGAACTGAATTAATGATTGTGGATGGAAAGACAGTAAAAAAATTTAGTTAGTATTTCTTGACATGATGTGCTTAAATATACAACAAAAAAACATTATTTTTAGTGACAGGTTAATATAATTTGTGTTTTATTTAAAACTGAGCTAATGAAGTTTTTGTTTTTAAAAAATAAGAGAAGGTTTATCTGGGGGACGCAAAATGTACCCCCAATTCTAGAATTACCCAGTTGTACTGTAGGAAAAGCAAGCAAAAAAAAAAAAAAAAAAAAAAAAAAAAATTTAAAAAAATCTTAAATATGCCATATTATGCCCATTATTATGTACACCTGCTTATAACCATGTCAAACACAAACACAGCCAGATTAATACACTAACAAATATGTAAACTAAACACTAACACTAAAGAAAACTATAAAAATGTATAAATGTTACATAGTTTTGATCTCTGTACTTTTTGTTTTATTTATTTTTTTTTCTGTCTTCCTATATTATTTCTGTACTCATATTGTCTTCCAATGTTACACTTAATCGTGATTTGTTTACATTTGCAATAAAGCCAAACACACACAGCTGGAGACGCAGATACTATAGGATTTAGGATATTGGAATTATTAAATATTTACGTACATTATTATTATTATTTATTTATTAATTTTTTTAAAAATATATAAAGTGAAAACATAATTCATGCTGCAGGTGTGCACCTGATATGACATGATTGCAATTCGCCAGAAAACAAAAAGAAGGAGGCGCAGGGACAGAACTCAGTCGCCAGGTGGTGATGGTGGTTCACTTAAAAGGACGAAAGAGACGGAAGGAGGGACTTGAACCGTGACTTGAGAGCACCTGTTGGCGTTCAACTTAACACAGGTAAAAATAAATACAAATATAATATGAATTGTAAATCATTTCTCGAACTATAGAGCGCTCTTATACTCGGGTGAATAAGTTACAGTTATATTTATGGTCATAGCATCTAGTAGATTGTGTTTGGGCTGCATTTTATGCTGCTTGGTGATTTGAGGTTTGCTTTTGTAAACATTTTGTAAGGATTGTTTCATTCTCCTCTATTCGACTGTGGGAAATTGTGGGACATTATAAACGCTCAGAAGGGCACACAGAGTTCCTTGTCAGGCATTACGTGCTCTAGAGTTTACTAAAAAAGAAACAGTTTTAACCACAGTGGTTGCAGCTATTACAGCTCTAGATTAGAACCAGGCTTTGGGTCTGCATCTTTAATGTGCTCTAACATTACTATTTTGTATGTTTATGTCATTATATATTTACATTTATAGAGATGTCATTTTAAGATTTAAAATAAATGTCTGTGTTGTTGTTGCCAGTATGTACTCATTTAGTACTCATTTCAGTCAAAGGCGACTTTTGGTCTCTTTATGGATCGTCCATTTAATTTTTTTCTCTTTATGGATCATCCATTTAATTATGTTTATTTGCAAATTCTCTGCAGCATAATTCTTGGTATAGACCATGTCTGTCCAAACCTGCTCCTGGAGCTAAGCAAGCTCTTACTAGGCATGTTAGAAACTTTTATGCAGGTGTGTTGAGGCAAATAGAGAAAGACTTCTATTACAGTTTTAATGGCTTTAATGGAAGATGTTGTAGTCTGACATTACACTGTGTATGGACATATTGTCTCTCTGATAGTGAACTGCCCTGCTTGTTAAAATTATATTGTATTGCTTTATTTCTTTTGTATGAATATGTACAATCATGGCCAAAAATATTGGCTCCCTTGGTAAATCTGATCAAAGACGGCTGTAAAAATTATCCTGCATTGTTAATCTTTTTGATTTAATAAAAAATTGCAAAAATCTAACCTTTTGGATAATAACAAATTTTAAAGGTTTTTTATCTAATACACATTAGTCACAATTAATGGCACCCTTTTATTCAATACATTTTGAAACCTTAATTTGTCAGTTTAACTGCTCTAATTTTATAAAGCATAATGAGGTCAGAGAACACCAACAAGAGATTCGAGACCATTACTTCATTCAGGATCACTCCAGACCCTTTAAATTCCCAGCTCCATGTTGGTGGTGCTTCTCTTTAGTTCACCTCACTCGTTTTCTACAGAGTTTAGGTCAGAGGACTGGATTTGGTTTTGTGCTCACTGACCAATTTTTGTGTTGTTTTGAGTGATTTAGATGCATGTTTGGAAGATCAACAGGAAGCCATGGCTGGATAATTTCATGTTCATAATAACCCTGGAGTCCTCAAAACTGTGAATATGAATGGGTATATACTTTAGAGATATTTTAATCATAACAGTTTCTAGAGGTGCCAATAATTGTGTCCAACGTTTATTTAAAAAAAAAAAAAAAAACGCATTTATTTCATAATAATACCCCCCCCCCTTTTCAAATCATCCAATGATAGGTAACATTTTTGTTTTTAGGATTAATCATTTTCACAGCCCTCTTTGATCATATTTAACAAAGGTGCCAAGGTTTATGTACATGTACTGTATATGTGTATTTATATACATAAAAACTGTACACAGAGCACATACATATATATTATGTAAATTAAAATGTATTTGGGGTGTGATTATTTGTTCAGCTGCACTATGTACTTTATGTGTGTGATATAAGCAGTGTGACGTAAACAGTAAGGCACTTTAGCGGTTTTTGGAATGGAGCCATCATGATACCGCATTTGCAACTGTCCAAGTAACCTGTGCAATGTATATGAATTGTATCTTTTTTTGGTTGTTTCAAGTGCTACAGCTTTTCCCTATTCAACCTGAAGTGTCCTCACTGCAGTAGGCTAATTGTTATTCCTCCTCTCGCTTGCCTGTCTGATGTTCTCGGGCCAGTCTGATGCCACCGCCGTAAGCGGATCACTGGTCGGCAGCTCACGCATCTCACAGCAGACAGTGTAGTGGTAAACAGGGTCAGAAATTTCTCCTTCCTAAATGACTGATGTGAGTCAAGAGTTCCTCTAACCCTTAAACGGCTTATACCAGCATGAATTTATGGTCTGGGTTGCTTATGTTCATTTGGATTGGAACCGATTGTGAACCGATGAATGTTATCTGGAAAGCTTATCTGAACAAATTCAGATAGACTTGAATTGAGAGAACGAGTGGCCTATTAGACAACATACATGAAATAATAGCATTTTTAACATTCTAACATTCATTGAGGGCTATATGTGAAGTATGTGTATTTTAACATTGCAAGAATGAAAACTAGAACAAACAAGACTTCTTTGTGTTGTTTTTTAAGGGGTAGAAATAAAAATGCAATCAATTTTTACTCCCATCGTCTGAACTTTTTGGATCTTCTATGGAACACTCTCATTGTCCAACCACACGAAACCTGCAGTTTAAAGGAACACTCCACTTTTTTTGGAAATAGGCTCATTTTCCAACATCCCTAGAGTAATACAGATGTGT
>JAUMHP010000057.1:16470766-16484856 GCA_032361065.1 Enteromius trimaculatus
TAAATTCAAGAACATCTTAGAACACACGTATGCAACAATCATGTACGCCCAGGGCATTATAAGCATGTATAAAAAACCCTACATATAATTAGATATGTTATTTACAGGGTGGGTGAAATGTAACTAGACATTAAAAATTTATAATACGGTACACTGTAAAAAAAAAAAAAAAAAAAAAAATTACAGTAAAAAAACGGCAGCTGTGGTTGCCAGAATAAACCTGTGAAAAATACAGTAATTTTTTTTTTTTTTTTTTTTTTACGGTTTTATGTTTTATTACAGTTAAATACTGTAATTTCTAATAATAAACCATAATAACTGATATAATGTTAATATACCAACCTATTAAAGTAGTGAAATCTATTTTGTACCTTTGTAATACACTGATAACTGCCAAATGCATGTAGTGATGAGAAAGTCACATGATGAAACACAGTTCATCACAAGTAGCTTTTAAATAGTGACACATATAGAAGGTGCTCAGTGTCATTCAGACAAGCGCTAAACACCATCATGGTGAGAATTATTTAACTGAAATGTGCAATAAACATTCATTTAACAATATTAAATGTAACATAAAACCCTAATAATCATAACTGATACGAAAAAAATCATTAGTTATTTCAAAGAAAAAACATCAAATTCAAACAAATTTTAAATGCAATGCAGGGAATTCTGGGAATGTCAGTTTTACCAATTTACAGGTTTTAACTAAACGTTTTCAGTTTTTTTTTTTTTTTCTTTACAGTTAAAATCACAGTAATTTTTTACAGTGTATAATTGGAGATCTAATTATACAAACAGATAGAAATAGAGGTTTAAACAACAACTGCCTGATCTATCCTTATATAAACGGTGATTATTGTGTCTCACCTTGTGTTTGGCGGCACACTTGGTACTACTTACAGACATTGCGGTGCGAGCTCAGTGAGAGTCTTCAGGAAGCGCACAGATATGTGTGTTAATAGTGAGTGAAGTGAATACATTTTTAAATAGGACATTTTTGTGTCTTCCACCTTCGACAGCAAAACATTACATTCATTATCAGTAAAGCTCTTTTTCTTTTGTCTCTTTTGTTTTGGTTCCATAAGTGTCTTTCTTTGGACGTTCGCTGCTTTGTGGAAAGCCCTTATATGGAGCTGGTTTGGGCGTGTTTTATGCAAATCACTAACCTTGTGCAAAGTCAGATCAAAATATCCACCTCAGCCTTGCACCTGTGCACTTTTTACTGTTATTGTTATTTACATTTTTACTTTTACTGTTATTGTATTGCATTGCAAATCTGTTCTACATTTCTGTTTCTTAAATAGTTTTTTATTTATTTCCTGTTATTATTGTACTGCTGTACAGTAGACTGCCTAAGACTTACTAAAAGCATTTCAATGCACATTCTGTTGCTGACACTTGTACACAGGACAAATAAAACAAAATATTTGAATTCTTTGATAAAGAATTTATTTGTTAATCTTTCCAATGTCAGTCTGAGTAGAATTTTTTTTATTTTTTTATTTTTTTATTTAAGGATGTCATAACACATGCATAGTATCTGCATTGTTTTTTTTTTTTTTTTTTTTTTTTTTTTCTTGTATGCATCAGTCACATGTTCAACATAGATGTGTAAATCATGCAGTAGTGTTGTCTGAAGGATGATGGGAAGAGATGACGTTTTGTTTTTTCAGTCCTCTCAATAGCAGTTTCTCTCATGTCTCATGCTGTCTCTTATTTCATTACTATGGCAACTTGTGTTGATAAATGGGATATTGACCACACTATCTGTAGAAATGCATTCGATTTTGTCTCTTGCATGATGACAGTGTGGTCAGTCAGTCCTAACAATCTAATTTGATCAGATTTACATGCACTGTGAACAAACAATAACAGATTATTTCAATAGATGTCCATTTTAATGAATTTACATGCAGGAGGCATTAGCATGAGTTCCTCTCTGTGGGCGGTTGACAGGTTTATTTTAGAGTCAGTGAGGACACGTTAATGTAGCTCAGGCTGCTTTCAAGGACCTTACAGAAGACTGCTCTTCCTGTGTCTGATTCATATCAGCCTTTTAAATGCATGAGGACATAATAATGTACCTCCTGCACAAAGGCTTCAGCAGCCACACTGAATTACACATATGAGAGAAGGTCTGGTTACATGTTCCAACTTTATCCAGGGATTCTCACTTCCCATTAGAGAGTGTCAGATACGATACACCTGTCTCTATGAGGGGTCTAACCCCAGCAATCGTCACCAGGCTCATTGGCTGACGCATGCTGGCACCAGTGATGGAACGACTTTCCATGTAAATCTGACAGCTGAGTGACCCCATTTCTGCATTACCATTAAAGGTGCCATAGAATGCAAAACTTTTTTTTATTTTTTACCTTGGTATAGTTAAATAATAACAGTTCTGTACATGGAAATGACATACCAGTCTCAAACACCAATGTTTCCTCCTCCTTGTGTAAATAACTATGTCACCAACATAACGTATATCCGCCCACAAGCAGGGCAATAGTGAAAATGGCAGATCATGGAAATAAAGGTTATGTTCCAGGCAGTGCAGTGCTGTCTGCATTCGGAAATGCAAAGAAAGAAAAAAAAAAACCTTATCTAATAGCATAACGCATGCCACTAAAAGGACATGGATAGTTTACTAGCAGTAGCCTGTTACATTACAGTACACAAGATTTAACTTCTCACATAAACAGAGTAGGGAGAGATGACTGAGGATGATGGCGAATGATTTATAGATCCTGAGCACCACTGACAAGCATCTGATCTTGTAAAATGTGTGGTAATTACTGACGCTCATTAGTATAAACAGAGTATGTGCGACTCCCTGATGGCGCATTTTATATACAGTATAATTACCTAAGGCTATATAACTGCAAGAGAAAATACTGAAATATATATATTACTCCATGTGTTTCTTTCCTGCTATGTGAGCTATTGAAATTAGCTGCACTGTAAAACAGCCAATCAGAGCACAGCTCAACATTGAGCCTCACTGTAAAACAGCCAATCAGAGCAGAGCTCAACATTCCAAAGACCCTTCCAAAACAGATAATTTAATTCTGAGAACACATATCCTACGTTTGTTAAAAGGTTTCTGGAGATTTTTTTGCCCTTACTTAAAGGTAGGGTATATGCGCTTTCTGGAAGGCAATGTTGATATTTGAAATCACCAAAACAAGCATGCCCCTTTTTTGATAGCTCTGCTCCACAGATGTAGCCTAAGCAACCCAGGTTAGTTCGATTAGTTCTGTGAAATAAAGCAGAACCAATGTTACACCTTGTTACACACGAGCAGCGAGACAAATTACTATAGAAGTCATTATAATCTGCTGCTGTCTACACAGGACGTGAGCAGTGCAACAAATCTCAGACAGAAATCTGCCGCTGCGTTCTGTTTATGAAGTTCTGTATACTGAACGCACTCTCCTCCACATCATTAGTAGACACGCCCCTTACTGCTGATTGGCTACAACTTTGTTTTGGTACTTGGCATTCTAAAGCATTTTTGAAAAATCGCTTACTCTGCCTTTAAACCATATACCTTCTAAATAGATATCAGAGAACAGCTTAAAATACCAAATCAATGTATTCTATGGTACCTTTAAGGTATGCTGTAGCTGTGTTTGGTCTGAATTGTTATTTTGATAATAATTATTTTGCTAATATTATCTTTTGTGAGATTTATTTGCATTACATTACATTTACATTTATCCAAATGTAGAAATGAGGACAATAGAAGCAAACAAAACCAAAAAAAGAGTGTGAAAGTACTATGTGCGACAAGTCTTTGTTAGCCATACATAGTTCATAATAATTTATATTATATATATATATAAAATATCATATATCTCTATATCGTCAGTAAAGCCGGCTCTTTGATTAGCGGTAAATCTCCAGCAACTGCCGTTCATTTTAAAAACAGCTGATGGAGATTTAGCACTATTCAAAGAGCCGGCTTTACAGATGATTATGTATTTATTTATTTATTTATTTGTATATTCTAAATCTGTTTATTCTGACTTCTAAAATGTATTTTCAGTCGATTTATTTAATATTTATTTATCTATATTATCTGATTAACTATGATGCTGTTTTTCATAATTCTCAAACACATCAGCATGGCACAGGTAGTTTTGCTGACCAGTGCATTGTTTTTGGGGTTGAATCTGGATTTGCGTTGAAATGGATCTGTAATATATCTAACATTCTGGCTGTCTGGGTTTAATTTGGCTCCCGCTGTGCCCAGACAGCTACGACAGGATGTTCCCAGAGGCATGGCATGCTCACTGGGCTCTTTCCCTCACAGCTGTGGCCTATACACCCCAGGCTCTCAAATAACAGCACCTGTCCTTTTTGTGTCCACTATGGACTCTCCTGGGAAATGCGGGAGAGAGGCACGATTTCTCTGAATACACAGGTCAAATGTCTGACAACAGCATGAACTCCATGTTTATTACTTTCGGACTAAACTGAGGACACAAAAACACGGGGGGATGGTTGTGGATTAATAACACCTCAAGCTCTGTTGCTGTGGGACCCTGCTTCAGTCACTTTGAAAATGGCTGAGGTTTAATTATGTGCACAGTCCATGTGTGACGCATTTTCACGTCTCTTGACGTCAACTGTGAAATTACAGTGCAGCACCTCTTATATTTCATCCGTTCATCCGGACAAATAGGATCATTTGCGGTGGTTCAGAAAATGGGACGCTCCAGACTGTCATTCTTGTACTGTTGCATTTAGTACTCTCTTGCAGTAATTTGTTTGCTTTCCAAACATTTATGGGAATATCTGCATAATCTCACTACTGCAATCCATGATTCATGCTCCCTTCTTGTACCGTGTGAAAATTGTTAAAACTGAACAGAACACCCAACAGGCATTGCAAGGATAAAAACTAATTGAAATCACATATCCTTCTGGGAAACCTTCAGTGTTTTTCCTCTGTATGGGACATCTGTCTTTTTTTCTGGATTTCTTTAAGGGTTTGCTGTAATAACTTCCTCCTCTTGGTTTTTGAAGGGGCATCAGGACTGAGTGCATTTTGAAAAAAATAATAATTTAGTTTATTATGTAAATCTATTAAATATATGCATGTACATGTCTTTACAATATATGTTGGTACATGTATATATTGTCTAATGGAAAATTGTACATCTTGATATTTTTCTTTAAAAGATAATAAAAGGATTATTAATAAAGATTTAGTTTCTGCATCAAAACGTTTCCAGGAGTGGTTCAGCAAATAAAATGAAGTGCCCGGTATGACATTTTTAGCAGTTATGTCCTGGATTACATTGAATCCCTTTCCACAACAGCTGAATCAGTGATCACAGAACCAAAATAAATGCTGTTCCCATGAATGTCTTACATTTAAAACTGACGTTTGAGCTTTCTAAGTTCAAGTAATAAACACCGTCAAGGTCCAGAAAAATATAAAAGATATCGTCTGAATAATCCATCTGCCATCAGTGGTTCAACTGTAATATAATGAAGGTACAATTACACTTTTTTTTTTTTTTTTTTTTTTTTTTTTTTTTTTGTAAAAAAATAAAACAAAGATAAAAACTTTATGCAAGGATCTGGCACGCAGTGAAAACTGCACGGCCATTGGTTAGTGCAGTACTATCTGGATAAACCAATCGGTTGGTCGCTGTGCTGTGCCAACCAATGGCTGCGGCTCCTGCCAAAGCTCGCCTGAGTGGGCAGGGCCATGTGTGTATATGTAGCGGCCACTTCGCCTCCGGATTCAGATTTCTACTCCTTCAGCGACGTGCTGTCCTGACACAGAGCCAAACGCTGTTGAAGTGCCTTTTGCAGCTGGACTATTTCCCCTGCCGCCATCCACCGTTTTCTCAGAAGAGCAAATCTCTCTTTGAGAGCAAATATTTGCAACTGAGATGCCTGGTCGCCGCTGTTCCACCTGCCCTTCTGCACATTGAGGACAGCCGTGTTGCCTGCCTCAGTCCGAACCCTCCCACTTTACAAGAGCCAGCAGAGCCCAGTGATTCCCCAAGAGAGCAGCTTCACCCGTTCTTTTCTTAAATGAAGAAAAGCGAGCGGCATCTCTGGCTCAACCTGACAGAGATGGAGGAGGCAGATAAAGTCCCGTTTCTTGAGGCGCCCATCTCACCGTGCTGACTTTTCGGCCCCTCCGTCGAAGGCTTTGCTGAGTGCTTCACAGAAGGCGTCCCAGGCAATGCAACTCTTCCTGCCCAAGCGCTACACTACATCTGCTGGCCACCCTAGAAAGTTGCCACAGCAGCCGAAGCAGGTGCCTGCGCTGCAGCAGCCCCAGCAGCTGAAGCAAGAGTCACAGACACGCTCTAGATTGGCTACTAGGCGTTTTCCCTAGCGCACCCTCAAAATCACAAAAAGAGCAGCTAACCTCAAAAGCATTCTCACATGAGTTACAGTCCCTAAACAGCGACAAAGCATTAGATTATAATAAAGCCCTTAACTCTTGGGCAGAATGCCTGCAAAGCCATCGGGTTATGGGGATAATAAAACACAGTTACACCCTTCAGTTTGCGAGGCGACCGCCGCTGTTCAATTACGTCGTCCCCACTTCAGTTGCAAGCCCTGCTCTTAAAGGGGGCGATACAAATTGTCTCCCCGGCAGAAAGAGAAAAAGGGTTTTACAGCCGGTACTTTTTTTTTTTTAGTCCCCAGGTAAGGCCGCGGTCTGAGACGATTTGAGACATCTGAATCGCACCCTGACAAAACGGCCGTTCAGAATGCTCACATTAAAAGCCATCCTCTCGCAAACTGATGCGTACTGCCATGTACAAATAACCCCTCATCACTGGCCATTCTTGAGATTGACCTTCGTGGGGACAGCATATCAATACACGTTCCTGCCCTTTGGTCTCTCCCTGGCCCCACGCACGTTTACAAAGTTGCTTTCCCCTCTGAGACCGATGGCAATCTTTGTCCTGAGTCATCTCGGCGACTAGCTCGTTCTGGCCACATCGTGAGAGGAGGCAGAGAGGCACAAGGCATTTCTCCTCTGCCATTTGGACCATCTCGAATTTAGGGTGGGCACTGTAATAGACTCAATGCAAATGAGAGCGTCGATCTCCCCACTGCGCGGCATCATTCAAGATCGCAACACTTCTTCCCCTGAAAGCCTCTCAGAGAGTGATGGGTCTGATGGCTGCAGCCTCATCAGTGCTGCAGCTCTGCCTCTTACAAATGCGACCACCGCAACACTGGTTAAAGGCACGAGTGCTGCAGTGTGCGTGGCGTCACGGACGCATACAGCTCAGAGGAGACGGAGCCTGCGTTCCTGCTCTCCGCTTATGGAAAGGCAACCAGTGGCTGCAGAGAGGTGTTCTCCTTCAGATAGTCTGCAAACGAAAAGGGATTGTGATTGGTCCCAAATGAACAGAGGAGGACTCGCAGGTACTGCTGGGTCCAAAAACCATAACCTCTGTTTTCTTATCATTTAAAATGTCCAACCAAGCTTTTATCATCTAGGCATGTCAAAAGATGTTTTATGGAGATAGCTAAAATTGAGCCCTTGAGAAGTAACCTGATCCTGAGGCGAAGCGGCTGCTATATATACCTGTAGCTGGGGCCATTGGTTGGCGCAGCACAGCGACCAACCGATTGGTTTATCTAGATAGCACTGCACTAACCAATGGCAGTTTTCACTGCTTGATTAAAAAAGCCCTCATTTAGGAGGGAAAAAAAAAGTTTTTTTCCCATAGCATCTTAGCAGACGCAGTACTCGTTCCCATGTCTCAGGGTAAAGACCTACACTCCCGCGGGAGTACCACGGGACCCAACGCACTCGTTCATGTCCATGTTAATCATTCCATTTAATTAAACTCAAATAAAATGGAACACATTCGTTTTTTTTTTCCATTTCTTTTCATTTATATTCAAAAGGGAAGCAAGTGAAACAAATAATAGAGCAGCGGGTAGAAGCTGTGAAAATAAAACTACTTATATGTTTACCCGCGGGCTTTTGCGGGTGGGACAAAACTTGAATACTCCAGGCAGAAGTGGGTGAAAATAATATATTTGCGGGAGATAATCTTGCGGGCAGGAGCGGGACTGAAAAATCCGTCCTGCGCAGATCTCCATCTCCGGGAACCTGGGTTACAGAAGTAACCTATTTGTTTATCTTGCTGTAAAAGTGACTGTGAAATAAAAAAAATAAAAGTGCAAAAATTTAAATATTTCAGAATTGTTTTGGCCCTCAAGAGCATATCAGATTGGCCCTGTTTGAAAACTGTGTTTTTTGAACTAGAACAAGTGGTATAACTCTACATTATCACATCAAAAGCACAACAGCTCCTTATTCCCTTGAATGCAGCTCTTATTTAAACGCCTTGTATACTTTAGAGATAACTGGAAATTGAATGAGTAAACAGTCGACTCCCATAGTCGACTCCTGGCATTCCTGAGGAGGGACCAGTGCAGTCTGAATGCTCATATAGTGATTGTTTTCTTTGAGTAAAGACTCTCCCGTCTGCCCATATCCTGTGTTACCAAACACAAGGCTAGATTAGATAGAACAAACACACATTTGGCTCCTCTGTTTCCGGAAACAAATCTGTGCTGCCCAGATCACTGTGTTCAGGACCCCAGTATATGTACTTTGAAGTCTAACAATTTGTCTGAGTTTAGTGACCCTGAATCATTTATGAATTTTGGTGGATGATATCCTCAGCCATTCAAGTTTCTCATGCTGTCATATGTTTAGTTTGGTCATATGTCAGCAGGTTAATGCTAGTTCAGAGTTTAACAGTGCAGCTAAATTGCAATTTCCTACTCAAAGATGTCCCTTCAGGGTCTTTCTGGAGCTTTTTTTAATTGTGATTCTCTGTGTAATGTTACACTGTAGTGAAAGTTATTCCATCAATCAGAATATTGCCCATAGAAATGCTAGTCACATGTGCATTTCATTTAACCATGAATGTTGTTTTTGTCGTGATCACGATCAAGTAAACGTGCAATCAATTCAACAACATAATCATTTTTGGTGATGTAATAACTGTGTGGAATTAGTGAAATAAACAACTGGAAGAATAGGCTTTTCTATGTGTGTGTTCCATTCGCTGTGCTTCACTCATGTCTTTCCCCAGGCGCATGAATGTGTGAGGATGAGGGAGTGTGTTACTCACCCATCTGTGAATTGGTGTAAAGCATGTTTTCATCAGATTTTGAAGCTAAATGCAGGTGACATTGGCCTCGAGCAGCCTCCACCCTGTGTTATATTCCATTAGTGTGGCTTGCCTGCTGTTTAGGTCATTTAGGGCGAACTGTAATCTTGAAACATAAATGCTAATGTTGTTGTATCTCCATTATAAGACTTTCGAGATGTTAGTATCAAGATTAATTAATTAGGGCAAAAATAGATTAACCCGTTTAGAGATGAATTGGAATATATTCTCATGTGGTTACTACTGCAAAGTATAGATAGATTATAGAACTCAGTTTTGATCAGTTCTCTGAAATCGTGTTTTTCATTGTTCATTTCAAATAATATCAACCAAACTGCAGTTGGCTTATTATGACTAGGCTAAAAAAATAACACCAGTAAACTAACATGATAAAACACAATAAAAACATGATTTCTTTGAATATTTAAAAGAACTTTTGGTAAATAAGCTCTTCATATATTCTATCAATGTTTACTTAATATAAATCTTGCTGAACATGTCCAGATATCTATTTTTTTTTACTGTCTATTTTAAGCTTATTTCCAACCAAATTCCCATTACCATAATGCCTTCAAATTTATTACACTCAAAAATACTGTAACATGATTTATAAAAAAATGCCTCCAAGATTTCCAAATACTATTTTGCTTTACATAACAATACGTTTTTTTTCCTGTAGTTGATTTTCATGACAATAATGAGAATATTTTGTATGTGTAACAGTTATTAAAATAAATATTCATAAAATCCCTTTACTGTATATTACTGTCTGTTTGCAATTTTCTTATGATTTTGTAGTGAAATATAACCAGCACATTTCTCTGTATTATATTTAGTTGGTCTTTAAATATCGATAGAACAATAACTCATACGTTATGCCTTTTGGTAAAGATATCATTTTAATAAAGGGGCTATTCCATCCCCCAAGTACTAAAGCATCATCATTTGCAGTCAGTGTGTGTGATATGCAGACTCTCCCAAGAGAGAGGGAGATGAATTTAGTCTTTCATAATTTATCCCTTTCCATCCGACGTTTTCTGTGTGTCCTTGTCTTTGGCACTGATTTCATAAATTGCGTAAGATGCCTACAAAATAAAATAGATGAAATATAAACTGTGAAATAGACAGCACAGTACAAAGAATATTAAGCACATGGAAATGATTCATTACAGCTAATTGACGTTTATTGAATATTATGATTCCTGCTTATGTTAAGCCAATTTTCACAAATGAAAATCCCTGTTTACTTACTGTGTTGCTCAGATCCTGCTGTTTTTCTTTCTTTCTTTCTTTCTTTCTTTCTTTCTTTCTTTCTTTCTTTCTTTCTTTCTTTCTTTCTTTCTTTCTTTCTTTAAATGCTAAATTTGAACTTATAGGTAGAGGTTTTGAGCTTCGGGTTCAGGAAAAACTGTGATCTCTACTATGCTCTTCTTACGGTTTTATTTTCTTGATGATTTGTAATGTGATATTTGAATACTCTTTGTTTTTAACATGAAACTATGAACGTTTTGGTTCCTTTTTTTCCCTTATCCTTCTTACTGGAAATTTTTTCCAATCTCATCATAAGTGCATTCCTCACCTGGCAGAACTCTCATCTTGCCTGCCGTATCTCCTGAAATACAGATGCAGATACAGAATGACGCAGGCCAGTGTTGAAAATCTTGGATAAAGCAGAACATACGCTGAACACACATTCATGTGGGCAGAGGAAAGAACGCTTATCTCCTGTTTGTCAAGTGCTTTTGTATGTTAGCCCACCTGTTTCACCAGCCCTCCGTTTCAGTTCCTCACTTTCCCTCTGACTACAAACCATGCTACGTGTTGAGAGGGATTTCATCTTTCAGCTCGAACACTGAACATGTTCTTTTTGAGTTAGAACAGAATAAATGAAACACCTCATTCGTGTGAACCCATTCTCTTCAGTGTTCAAAGCTGGGCACCAAAATATAACCTCTCAGACTAAATTATATTGATGTTCCAAAGGCAGTTTTTTTTCCTGTTTCAGTCTGTCATACAAATGTTTCACAGGTTGTTTTCTATTCAAGTCTTGTAAACAGAGTGAACAGTGCTCTCTGGGATTGCCCCGTTTACTTAATGCTTTCCAAGATGGTGGACAACATATGTTCTCAATTTGATCCACTGTGGCATGTCAGAGGAAACATCTGCTGGACCAATGCTTCCTTGGTAGAGTCTTTACTCACAGCATGATACCCTTTAAGTTCTCATAAATATCTGATGACATGCAGTCCAGATATTTACTTTAGTAAATTTACACCCGCAGGTATAGGAATTCTTATATCATCTTATTTTATTGTTGCTATTATTAAAAAGTAAATCTTTCAGGGTGCATATTCATATAAAATAATGTATAATATAGTGTTTTTTCACCATTTTTTTTTCACTATCAGATTAGAAATTTGGCATCTGGAATTATTTCACTTGCTCACTTATGGATCCTCTGCAGTGAATGGGTGCCGTCAGAATAAGAGTCCAAAAGGCTGATTTAAAACATTGCGATGAACTGAGAAGACAACAGAGTATGGTCTTTATATGGTCTTTTATAGCATTATTGTGAATTATGGGCAGAAGTGACCTTTTAAACAGTCTTGATGGATTTGTTTCTTATAAACACACAGTTTAAGCTGTTAATTGATGGATTGGAGTTGTATAGATTACTGTAATGAATTCATTACATTTCGACAGCGCCCATTGACTGCAGAGGATCCACTGTTGAGCAAGTGATGTAATGCTAAATTGCTCTAAATCTGTTCTGATAAAGAAACAAACCCATCTATGTCTTGAACAGCCTGAGTTTGAGTAAATCGTCAGCAAATTTTCCTTTTCAGTAACATGGCTAATGCCGTTTAATATAAATCTATACACTATTTTTCTTTTTTAATAAGCGGATATTTTATTTGTTGAAATGTAACATTACAGCTGTTCTCTAACTCTTTCACAGAGCAGTGGTCATCTAGATGGATTAGCTTTGGCTTTTAGAGAGGAAAGGCCTTCTTGTTCCTGAAGTATTGTGTGTCACGTGTTCCTATGCTACCTTTATTAAAATGCACTTGACTGAAAGCAGTTAAAGGGCATGTTTGATGCTGAACTTGACTTTGTGAGATGAGATCATTAGGTTGCCCCTGGATTTCAAGTAGACTGACTTCAGTCCTCTTCAATGTGAATAGTGGAACCTTTGATGTGCTTTTATGTTTTGACCAATGTCTCATCCCCACCCAGTGCCTTTTAATGAAACACACATTAACATGCAAACAGGACACTTGAAATAATCTTCTATAATTGCAGAATACGATACACATGATTGCAACACTCCCAACATTATATGAAATAAATGTTACACGGATACACCTCAAAAGAACAAAAGACGAATTACATTCATACAGAAAAGAACATCTGAAGTGGTTGAAGTTAGGTGCAGCCTATTCTGATAGCAACTTTAAAAGAAAATTTACTTTCACACAAAGTACAACATTAAATACCAGGTCAAAAAACTACAAATATGTGTGTATGAAACATATGAAACCGTCCTGCAATGAGTGTTTTGTTTTCACTAAAACACACAAATTATCACAAAACAAACGCATCAGGAAACATTATGAGCAACAGTAATTGGCACACATTCATGAATAATAAATGACATTCAAGGAGAAGCATATTGAGTTGAGTCTGATGTTGAAAACCTGATGAAATTATCTAACATGTATGACTGGCATTTGTTTACATGCTGTGAAGTGCATTGATTTGCAATATTAATACAGATTTTTTTCTGAACCCAGGACGAGTTATGTTCCTGTTAAGGGTGGAAGAAATGCACACGCATCATGTCTGCAGTACAAAGCCATATTACTGTATGCACACCCCTATAAAATATTCAAATGTGATTACAGCTAAGAATATAATATTTACATGATTAATACAAGCACATTCTTGCTTTTGTAGCATTCTCAACAATACTGTTCGCATGGTTTAATTATGCATATGGACAAAAGAAATTTAAATAAAGTAAATAAAGACGTATTTTCGTATCTCTTTAAGCATTATGAAAACATATAACGTAAAGGTAAACGTATAGGTAACGCTGTAACATAAACACTGGGTACATTATTCAAATCATATGGAATGTAATTGAATTTAGGTAGAGTGGGTGAAATCCCTGCCTTTTTCACACGAGAGCAAGACAAGAAAGCATTACAAGAAATATCAAGTCAAAAACACTGAAAATGCATCATGTGTAGTATAAATTTAATTGTGAAAAAATAAGCATAAAAGTACATCTTAAAGTAGTGAGCTTGTTTTCATACTGTAAGGCTTTGGACTAAACCTAGAAATGTTACAGAAATTATGATCCAATCTCCAGCGTCATTTTTAGGGGTCCCTAAAGCATGTGTTTATGAATTATTATATCTGTGATTCGAGTCAAATAACGGATTTACTTTAAATCCTTCCAATAAATATCATTAGCAACAAAAATTGAGTATAATAAAAATACAAAATCTTCAATTTAGTTCTTGTCCAGATGAAAAATATGACACTTGTCTACAAACCGGATTCCAAAAAAGTTGGGACACTAAACAAATTGTGAATAAAAACTGAATGCTATCATGTGGAGATGGCAAATGTCAATATTTTTTTTCAGAATAGAACGTAGATGACAAATCAAAAGTTTAAACTGAGAAAATGTATAATTTTAAGGTGATTTAAAATTTAATGGTGTCAACAAATCCCAAAAAAGTTGGCACAAGGCCATTTTCACCACTGTGTGGCATCTCCCCTTCTTCTTACAACACTCAACATACGTCTGGGGACTGAGGAGACCAGTTTCTCAAGTTTAGAAACAGGAATGCTCTCCCATTCTTGTCTAATACAGGCCTCTAACTGTTCAAT
>JAUMHP010000057.1:16484900-16500890 GCA_032361065.1 Enteromius trimaculatus
TCATCTACGTTCTATAACAAATAAAATATTGACATTTGCCATCTCCACATCATTGCATTCAGTTTTTATTCACAATTTGTTTAGTGTCCAAACTTTTTTGGAATCCGGTTTGTATATCGGTCTTTACATTTAAAATAACAGAATTACATCGTATAATTTTTACTAAATGATTATTGGAAAAAGAAAAGCGGCACTGGCTTTTGGGCACTTTTACATTTATGTTACAACACGTTGTTTTTGGTTTTTAAGTAAAAATATAAATTTCTAATTGATGATGTCATTGTATTAAATATATAATTTAATTTTTTTTTATGACAGGGACAAATATAAGACGAAGAAGTGCATTAAACATAAAATCTGAAAAAGAGCCGACTATTAACACTTTCAAAATAAAATACTACAAACTACAAAGACAGGGCCAGTAATACTTATTTAACATGATATGAAGGTAGCAGAATGTTTTTCAGTGTAAATTCTAGGAGAAATGCCTTTTCTCCACCCATCAGAGAGAATGAGCAGTGAAATATGGGTAAAACGGTCCAATTGAGCCATGTGACAGCTGTTGCTGTAGTCAAGAGTTTTGTTTTTTTTAAGCGGCATACTGTCATGTTCAGTGGCATCAGGCAAAGGGATTCTCTGGCTTTAAGGTGCTGTTGTCAGTGTCATGGCAGTTTTTGCCATTCCAGTGTTCTGTGTGTCCGTCGATGCTGTAACAGCCCTGGACCTCTGTAATGGAGGACGCCGTGTACGACGCAGACCTCAGAGCATCAGACTGTATTATAGCACTTCCAAACTGTATGCGGTACTGATTCCAGTATCTTCTTAAAACTGCCTGGACCTGAGAAAGATACGGAGAGAGGATCTGTTCAGTCAACAGAAATCACAAAGCATGAATAATCCATTACTGTCTTGGTCTGAGCTTAAAAAAAATAAATAAATAAAAATAAATAAATATAAATATATATATTTTTAATAAGATTCGTGATTTAGACATCTCCCTTTTGGATAGGCTGTAAAGATCATAAATCATACAATTTATTTTATCCAGGAATAGTTTATTATCACAGTTATCACAACTTAACCTTTTTTTTTGTTGTTTAACTTGATCTGACTTAATACTAAAATTATCTAAAACTCAAATAAAAACTACATAGACATTTATAATATAATAATTACAACACTACAAAACAAACCTAACTAAAATTAAAACGAATATTTCAATGATACTAAAATAACAATATATAATTACACGGCTTCGTGGAATACTTTATTCTGATTGGTCAGTCGCCACAGTTTCCGAGGTTTGTTGTTCCCAGATAACAACCGGTAGAACTAATAACACAGGCTCATCCGGGTACTACGCATCATCTTGATGCAGTTAGTAATTACATCACTCCGCTGTCGCCAGTTTGGTGCCATCCTGTGGCTTAAAAATTACCATGAGTTAAAATGGAGGACTTCAACATGTACGGGAAAAGCAAAAGCAGTGCCTGCCAATGAGTCTGTCGGGCTTTATTCTGTGATGATAACCTGCTAGATATATATATTATCCCTTACTTAATACATATTTAGCATATTTTAATTAAAACGATTACCATACATTTGCGCTTTTATTTTGTCTAGTACACCAACACCGTCTCACAACCTATTCATACGAGATGGAAAATTAGTGCTAATTCATACAAATTCATATGACCTCACTCAAACGATTTTGTACAATTTCTCTAAACGCTGTGACAGGTAGCTTTAGGGGTGGGGTTAGGTGTAGGTCATTCATACAAATTCATACGAATTGGCAACTCGTAAAATATGTACTGTACGATTTATCAAAAATAGTATGGATTCGTACAAATTAGCCACCTCGTAAAATACGTACAAATTGCTGTAAAACTGGGCTGAGAACACAAACCAAGTGATAATTTACTTTCATTTGTTTACTGATGACAAATTAAGTCTGGCGTCAGAGCGAAAATACTGTAGCACTCTAAAAAAATTCAAATTAAATCTAAATATATTTATATATTTTATACAAAAGATATTTATGCATATACTCTGTATTAATTGCTGGACAGGTGGTATTATCCATTATAGCTTCTGTGTGCCTCTAAAACAGCTCAATGCAAAAACACATTTATTTGGACAGGTTTAAAAACAGCCAGTACAAAATCTTCATATTGGCACTTTGCTGTCAATGAAAAGGATGTTGCACAATCCATAATTCCTTGCAAATAAACAGGTTTTTTTTTTTTTTTTTTTCGGCCGGGTAAACACTTACCTCTCCATTAAAAAAGCAGAAGATTGTGGCCACCAAAAGTCCCTTAAAAATAAAATCAGAAATGCACGTCAGCAACAAATCAGCATAAACTGCTCAACTATAATCTCTCATATCGCATGCTCTTCACTAATCGTTTCTCGGATGGTGTTGAGTACTGTTCTCCCTTGTGTTTTGACACATTTTGCCAGAGCGAGTGCTCTTGATGTGCACAGAGAGTCATGTGGGATGACAAGCCTGTTTTGTTGCATTATTCATTGTGCCGATTCAGCTAGGTCTAGCAGTACCAGCTGTCCAAGGCTTCTCACTTTGCTGTTTTCTGCACAACAGACTACAAATGATTATTTTCTTGTTGCTGAACACCTACCCATCTCCGTATAAATGCTCAGGAGTCAGACTCTTGTGAGGCAAGTGACCTGATCCTAATAGCTGTTTTTGCAAATTGTGCTTCTGCAAATTCACCTCCAAAAAAGGATGTGCATTTTGCTTTTTGGAGTTATTTTTTTTTAGTGTAGCCCCAATTGAGATGAAGAATGTCTGTGAATAATGACTTGCACTGGAAAAGGTGTGAAAGACACTCCACAAGGGGAAAGTACAAGTGAACATTTGGCATCAGCATGTATTTAAAGTTAGGAACTAAAACGTTCTGATATAAGTGACATGAGACATAAATCAGTCTCAGCTCCAGTGGCAACAAATACAACATTTTCCAAAAGACCATTATTGAAAATATAATTTATTATTAAATATTAAGCAGCTCAATTGTTTAAAAAAAAAAAAAAAGAAGAAGAAATGTTTACTCAGCATAAAATCAGTATACATAATGAATATATAATGATACTGAACTGAATGATCATGTGACACTGAAAACTGGAGTTATAATGCTGAAAATTCAGTTTTGCCATCATAGAGAAAAAATGTACTTTCTATTATATATCTGAATAGAAAGCAGTTTTTAGTACTTATAATACTACAGAATATTACTGTTTTACTGTATATTTTTTCAACTAAATGCAGTTTTGGCCAGCGCCGATGTTTTTCGCCTTAAACAGGTTGTTGTTGAAAATCAGTGACTGACATAAAGTGACACTGCACTAAATTTTCATTGGTGACTGCAGTGTTAATAATTTTAATTATAGGTCAGTAATTCATTGTATAAATAAACAGACCTGTTTTTAAAAATATTTTTACAAACATTAAATGAGTAAGCTATTTTATTGTCCTCACAGCACATTATGCGGTGATGCACTATAATAATAATAATAATAGGCCTAATGATAAGAAGATTGTAACAGGCCTATATTAATTGGAAATTAAATTTTGCATGATAATTTGTTTTCTATTTTAGGCACTGACAGATGTGACAAAATGTTAATTCTGTGCCCTGGACATATAACATGGAGACTGATTTGACTGCTTACCTGATAATGCATTAGGATATGCATGATGTAGTCATAGATTTCGGCAGACACGCGTCCCGCAGGTTTATATGGGAGGAGAACATACTGGATGCCCAGCAGTGGAACTAGAATCAGGGTGGCTCGGACAGCTTTCATATACAGACTGGACTCTGCTTGATGCGTCACTTTTAGTTTGGTGATGAGAACTCGCACAATGTTCAGCAGAAAGAACAAGTTCACCTGGAAAGGACAGGCGAGATGAATTGCAAAGACAAAAAGATCCCATCTGGCTGGCAGATGTCAAAGAGAGAGAGACGTAGGTAACTGCTTTAGGATCCTAGCGTTCTTTCTGATGTACTGATACATATAAACATTGTGCTCGGCTACTCGAAAATAAATTCATATTGGCAAATACAAACTTCTGGATGCAATTTGTGCAAAAAATACAAAAAGATTAATTAGGACAAAAACATCCAGATGTCTTACCAGCAGCGCTGCACAGATAGGTCCATGAATTATGTATAGCAGGGAAGTGCTTGAGCTGATCCAACAACTGTGGATTGAGAAGAAAAGGATTAGGCCAAACCTTTGATAGGGATCCTTAAACAGGAGTATTATTTTCTACAATAATTGCTTTACCTCACATGGATTTAGGTAAGAGAAAAATTTTTGAGTGTAGCTTATTAGACTACAAATTACAAAAACTAAATCACATTATGGTATCCTACATGAGCAATAATAATACTAAAACTACAGAACAAGAATACTCACTTGTCATTGTAGTAATAACTTCTGGCTACTGCATGTATTGTAGCGGGTATAAGAGGGAAACCTGTGAGGTTGAAAATGGTAAGATTTAGTTTATGCAATTAATGCTGTAAATAAATAGCTTTCATTTATTCTAAAACTCACCCCATCCAAGAAGGTAATACCACATTAAATGCTGTTTTTCAGCAAAAACTGCCACAACAATGAGTGTGTGCAAGTAAATGCCCTCACAGAGCATCCAGAAGTAGTTGCATCCAAAGATGTACAGATGGATAAACTGTGATACTTTGCAGCTGATCTGAACGAAAGAAACATGGACATTTAATGAAGATTGGTGGCATGCTGTAATGCTTTTAAATTATCAAAGAAAAGTGAAAAAAGAAAATTGATAAACAGAAAAAAAAGTTGCATTTAAGGCAAAAATTAGACAGAAAACTGTAAAAGTCAAAATATTTTTTTAAAAAGTAAAAATTGACAGTTTACAGCTTGCAGTAAAGAGTCAAAATGTTCAGATGTAAACTCAGTTTTGTGTAAAAAAAAGTCTGAATTGTAAACTTGCAGTTGCAAAGAAAAAGGTAATGGATAACAGGATGAGTAAAAAAATTCCCATTTTTAATTGTGAATACAGTACATGCTACTTACTGGGTTTTCCTGAACTAGTTCTTGGTTGTTTGCCACTGCTGTTAACCAAACTATAGTAATGATGGAGTTTAATACAAAGGAAAAGAAAAGGTTTTTGTGCAGGGTAATTCTCTGGCAGCTCAAACTCCTATAGGCACAAAAAAAACCAGCAAAATGACAAGATAATTATTATAACCCTTTCAAACCCGAATACAGTAGTGAAAGAGACATTTGCACTTACTTGAAATGAAAGAATATGCCAAGCGAGATGAACAAAGACGTTAAAGAGAGCCCATGACCAATTAGCGCCAAGTAGAACAAATTCATTGCAGTCTGAAATCACACAAACAATAGAGTCATGAAGTGTTTACTCTGCAAGCCAATTCAAATGTGTGTTTATATTCATCTCAAGTGTTTATAGCATTCGTGCTCATACCCTGCGTCCTTCAGTAGTGTGCAAATTACATCTGGTGAAATTTGTCCATGTGCGATTACTCTCAGGATGCAAGAACCACTGCCCGCTTTCTGTACATATTTTGGTGACCATTTCTGCAAAGAAACAGAAGTGAAGCCAAACATCTTAGCTTCATTCATTTGTCTACTCTTAGCAACATGTAATCTTGTAATGTATATTATACATTATTTCTTTTAATCCCCTCCTCTTGCTTTCTTCTCACAGTATATGTTGGAAGTGGGTAAATTGTAAAAAAAAAAAAAAAAAAGCATGCATGTTTTTTATTTCTGTAGTGCAACATAATAGCAAAATAAAAATAACGTAGTATAGATATTTTTTTTTTAAAGGCATTTTTAAAAATATTTTTTAGAAAGTAACTTTTATGCAAAATTTATTGAACATGTAAAATGTAAATAATTCCTCGTCATATTTTTGCCCTATTGCTGTAAATGCCAGGCTTTTGCTTTTTTTGTTTGGTAAAGGGTTCAAATAAAATACTAGACCAAAATAATGGCTAAAGTGATATTTTACTGCTATGTTAACATCAGAAATTAATACAGTAATTAATAACTTTACTGCAGAATTTATTAAAGCTACGTCTTTAATATTGAAAATATGCTCTTCCGTTCACCTTATCTTACCTCAGGGCAGAAAATAAGTCTTATGAAAGTTTTAACAGCCATTTTAGCCTATGAATTAAGCATGATTTGATAATGAGAGATAATGGAGCAAACAAACTTACAATGATGTACAGTAAGTGTATTAGGCAGAGGAGTAGAACGCAGTTACACTAAACCATATAACTTGAATATTTACCTGTAGGGTCAAAATCCTGGAAATAGTCAGGGCAGTGTTGCTCAGTAGTGACGTTGACCACTGTGTCTTCCCAACACAACCATCCATCCCAGGTCCTGTTGCAAACCGGGCCAACTAGAAAAAAGCACAAAACATTTAATGGTTTCTGTGGAGACTGGGAAACTGCAACTTCCTGTTTTCATTATCCCTATTCTTAGCCTGTTCCAAAATCCTGTCCCCTGTGAGCTATAGGTGTGCTGCAGCCTATGGAAAGCGCTCCAAATCGACCATTGTTGTTACGTTTAGGATGCTAAGTAGGAAGTCTACTAGGTTTTGGAACAGAGCTAATATTTCACAGCTGTCCTGCCACCCAGTGGGGCCAAACGTACTCTTCCTAACAGAATGAATATGAGCCACCTGAGGCTTTGTGTGTTCTTGCTGTACTAATTACAAAGGATGACAAAAATCGCTGTCAGTGTTGCTGTCATACTCTTTTAGAGGCTTATAGAAAATTGGATTGAATTATTATTATATATTATTATTTTAGCTTGGTGTGTGTGTGTGCTTGTTGTAAAATTAAAATGATAGCTATTTGGTTAGAATGAACTGGCTTGAAGCTGCTGTGTGTCACAATTGGCATCAAACCTATAAATGCAGAATAAAGATCTGTAAAGTAACACGTTTTAACATTGAGAACCATATATTGTCAGGATACAGAATAGTTCACTTTGACCTGTGTCACATGTAAAGTGTCTACCTCGTCGGTCTAGGCTGCTGTCCTTCATGATCTTCTGATAGCACTCGAACTGTGCCGTCACAATCTTGTTTCTAGTAACACCGATGTCATGGTACACATTTTGAGGATGTTGTTGCTGGCTTTCGTTTACCTCAGGACTGGCTAGAACAATGAACTACAAACAGCAGGCACGTTAGGAAAGTAATGTCTGAGAATAGGCTGATTTTTACTAACAATCACCTCAAACAAATGTTTTTCTGTAAATGTTTGAGATGGGTGAATTGTAAAATACTTATATGCTTATGTGGTTATTCTTAACTCTTGACAAAAAAAACAACAACAACACTGCAATAGTTTCCATTTAGTCACTTTGGATGTATGCACTGAAATGCACCTAATTTATTCTGTATTGATCTCTTTTTGTAATGTAAAATCCTGTCGGTTAAACCAGGGTGGTGTTACTTTCCAGGTTATTGGCCTACAAAAATATGATCACTCTATATTTTAAATTGACAGTAACCAGAAACATTTTTATAAAAACAAGTAATGTGGCAAATAATCTTTCACCTCAGTGACAGATCCAAGCAGAAACAGACAGATCGTCCAGCAGCTAGCTGTCATCTTCTTTGGCATTTGCAATGACCCACTATTGATCTGCAAGGAAGGTAATGTCAATAAAACTGTGCACAGTTCTAAGGGCTCTTAATGCTGTTATTGACGCAAACAGTACTCGTCGTCTTCTCTAGCTTATTGCAAACATACACCCACACAAAAACATACAGAGGCACATGCACAGAATACAAATTTGTAGTAACCATCAGTAGAGTTCAAATACTATACAGTTCTTATAAATTGGAATCAGTTCACTTAAATCGACTCTTTGAACCAGTTCACATAAAATAATCTGTGTCTTATAGGTAAAGTAGACTAATTGCAAAACTTTTAACTTAATGGACAAATAAAATCATTCCAATGAACTCAATTTTGCTCAATTATATCACTAGTAAAACCAGTAAAACTTGAATATTCACTACTCGGCCCTAATGAATTTTGTGACTCTATCCAGGTCAAGCAAAAACTTTAACCTAGATTGCGCAGTTTCTTCAAATCCCAGTTCACGAAGAATGGTTCAGTCAATGTAGGACCCTCATACGCAATAGAAAGTATTGCGTAAAAAAAAAAAAAAAAAGTTAGCTGATGTGGACAGATGTATTACTACATAATGTCCCTTGACTGCTCACATGGAAGTTATGGCATGGACTTACTCTGCTCATGTTGGGTCACACTCTTGCAGGAGTTTTGGGGAGAAAGCAGAGGGGGGTATTGCAAATTAGAAACAGACGATGAAAGCCAGTCGTAATGTTACCCACAATGCAGCATATCATGAAACGGCACTGGCAGATCTCAAGGACCACTGCTTGTAGCTGCGTCATTGGCCGCGGCTGAAATAATGGTGTTTACTTTTCCATTTGAGGGAATAAACATGCAGGTCAGAGCCTTTGTAAACCACTCTGCAGGCTGCTCGTGCTGATATCGGTCCTCTACTGATATCCGCACTCCTTTATCTTCTGTTGATCGGCACTACTTGAACAAACAGCAGTATTTTCCCTTGCCAATGAAACCTCTGAGTGCAAGCACATGGGAGGAAACTGGATGCGTGTTATGGTCATTTTAACTGCTTTAATTTGACACAGATAAATCATCTCAGTACTCTGGGGATGAGGAGAGATGGAGCAAGTTCAGTTTGTACTTTTGTTTTAAATGGCCTTTGTTTGCATCATAGCTGGGTTTAAGAGGTTTTTGAATGCAATAACATACATTGTATGTACTGCGCAATCTATATGTGGCCAACCTCTATATGTTGAGAGCTGGTTGACTCATATGAAGCCAATATATGATTTCACACTCTTTCATTTAAGTATTACAAACTATTTAGTTTAATAATTCATAAGAAACATGAAATATAAAAAAAATGGGAACACTTTATTTTAAGGTGTTCTTGTTACATGTTACCTGTGCTTAGTATTATAATTAAATCATAATGTATAAGATGTATAACCTAAGGTAAACCTTACAGGGAATAGCTAAATAAGTAAATGAATAATAAATTCAGAAAATTAAAATGCATTACAGATTATTAGATTGAAGTTAAAATTGTGCATTAGGGAACAGCACTTCCTAATACTCATCATATCATATCATCATGTAGATGTATTCCTAATTCACTTTTTTCTCCTGTCAAAAAAATGTGCAAAACTGGTTTGGGTCAGTATATAGTTAATAATCAGACTTTTCTATTTTTGTGTGATGGTGATCTAAAAATTAGTTTTGCACGTGTATGAATGATAAAATCTGATTGCAAACTGGTTTTCAAAGAAATCTTTTCCATGACAGCTTTATTAGTCTGTTTCTTCACTTTAGGGTAACCTTAGCCACATTTGACTAATTTGTTCCATAGTTTTAGGTAAACCACGCTGAAAACTATATTACTGTCCACAAGAATGGCAGATCATTTTCTGTTGAAGCTGTTCTAAGCATGCACTGAAGTTATATTTTAGTCTATTCATCAGATTGGAATCTTTATTTTTATCTCCTATATTTTCCAGTATGTCATGAGAGGCTCTGTACTAGTACTGTGAACGTTATAATTATTGTTCTAATTTAAATACATTTGTATTTTGGTCACTGCAGAAGTTAAATCGGGCGAGTTCACGGACACTCCTTTGAGTAATGAGCAGTCATCTCCATCCCTACTTATCCAACAAAAGGAAATCCAATAACGCTTTCTTTAATAACAATTGTTGGGGGCCATTATTCATAAATGAAAATGACACACACTCCTGCAAACATGCAATCTGATAAATGGCTGAGCATTCTGCTTGGGTGTTACCTTATTACAGTTGCAATCGATATACAAAAAGGTCGCTCTGTTGGTCAGGCAATCTCCCTTTATATCCCTTAAGATTTTGACGTGTGGTACTTAATGCAGCAGACCATTTATCATCACGCGTTTATTGATCACGTCTTGCAAAAAATAAAAACTAAAGTGGCGCAGGACTGTGTACTTGTGTACAGATTTGTAAGAATTATTTTTGCTTTATCGACGCTATTGTTGTGAATGCAGTCGAAGCATGTAAACATCCTACAGTGACCAAAGAATGTTTGCTTTCTGTCCAAGTTCCTCCTGAGCATTCATAAGGACTTTTCCTATTTTCAGAAATACCCCAGCTCGCTCAGAACTCCCAATGTGATCTGCAGCGATTAGACTTATCACTCAGCTGCATAACTCGACTCAGACCCAGTGGCATATATGGATGTAAATATGCCCTGCATACAATTTTTATCAATCTCGTTTCCATTAGAGACACAAATGTAGACACTGCAACTGTGCACTCAAGATAAGCGCTCCTTAAAATATGTTGAATTGAATTCCAAGGAAATTCTGTCAATATTTACTTCTAATTTTATTGCAAAATAATAATAGTAATAAATTGCTGTTATTTTTGACTTGGAAAACCAAAAGGATGTTTTTTGAAGAATTTCAGTTTTACTTGATCTTAGTGCTGCGTTAGACACTATCATGACATACTCACAGATCCATTACAAAACTACACAGGTATTCAAGGGCAGGGTTTAAGATGATTTAAATCAGGGGTGGGGAACTTTCTCCTTTCTCCTGCAGAGTTTAGCTCCAACCCTGAGGATATATACATACCTGCATCCTGAAGACCTTGATTAGCTGCTTCAGGTCTGTTTGATTAAGGTTAGACCTAAATTCTGCAGGGACACCGGTCCTCAGGGTTAATGTTCCCCACCCGTTTTAAGTCCAATCTGTGCAATCGTCACCATTTTGTTTATTTAAACGGGGAGTCATTTCGATTACCACCAGTAAAGGATCTGAAAAGGCTAAAAAGGACACCATGAAAGTAGCCCATATGAGTCATGCCCTCTATATTAATAAGTCTTCTGATGTCATATGATAGCTAGCTGTGTGTAAAAAGTGGACACAATTTCTTATTTTGTGTTTAAAGAAAAAAAAGTGTTTTGAAAACCCCACACACTTTTAGGCTCATTCTGACGGCACCCATTCACTGCAGAGGATCCATTGGTGATGTAATATCTCTGATTCCGATTAAGAAACAAACTCCTCAGTTTTTTCTTTAAAAACTGTTCCTAAATGCAACCCATTCTTTCTTGTTACTAGAAACCCGTGTCTCTTTTTGCCAAAAAGAAAAAAAAAAAAAACAAGAAGAAAAAACAAAAGATCAACAGCTGTCTTTGCACCAGATACACTCAGCTGTAACCTGTCACCTGATTTGCACATAACAGCCCAAAGCCCTCAGGTGCAGTTCACTCCTTTAGACACACTCAGTCCTCCCCTTCGTTTTCTCAGGGAACCTCAAACCATCCTTTCATGTGATTCCCTTCTTGTGGATTTTTTTGTTGGTTGCAGCTGATGTGTATTAGCGGAACATGAAAATGAAGCCAGCGTTGGCTCACAGCTTGCCTTGGGCACAACCAGATGTTGAGCTTTACAAAGCAAATCATAATAAAGTCATGCAGATGCTGGAGAACACGACTGGCAATGCTGTCAGAGAGAAAGCTGCTCTAAATTGTCTTAGAAGGCTTAAGTAGAAGGGTGGGTTGTAGAACAGACCATTAGAAAATGCCAAGCTTTTACTTTGTCTGATCTCTATGCCCTTCCACACCCATGCACAACTATCCGTCACATGCACAACGAAGTATATGATGGCTTTAGTTCTGCTTTATAGGTAGTAATAGCTGTTATGCCTGTAACAGGGAAACAGCTTTGGACACTTTTAGTATGCCTTTGTTAAATTAGTAAATAATTAAATTAGTATATGCAATTAGCAATTTAGAGTCACGTTAACATCCTCGTACTGTAATGTACTGTAACAGTACTGTAATGCAATGGTTCATAGCCATTTTTCATATTTTTGATTTCAATTTTGTGTAAAAAAACCCCAATTATTATATACACACATACCCATTGTGCATTTCAATTAATCTCAATTAAACTGCAGTTGAGTTATTTTGACTAGGTTTGCAAATAAACTCTTCATATTTTCAATATTCTTTGACAATATAACCTCGATATCTTTAATAGTGACAAACTGTGTCACAAATTTAAATCACAGTGAAATATATGGTTGAAATCAAACATTGATGCTTGTTTTCTCATAACAGTATGTATATGATTACATTTTTATTATTTTAATTTAGTATTTTTATTTTTGACCTGAGATCCATTTTTGAGTATCAGTTGAGAACCACAGTAGACACAAGCTTGTCATAATCATTTTCTATGAAATAAGCATAATAAGGTTGTTTCAATGTCAGGATATGATGGTTTCAACAAAAGCAGCTAATGCAGTGAGAATTTGAGGGATTATGTAAACCTGAGCATCAGGTTCGTCTAGATAGCTGCAGGATGTTACAAAAGAGGGTGTGAAAACATACACTGCAACACAATCTTATGAATACACCAGTACTTTAACTTAAAATAGTGCCAGAAAGTCTGAAAAGCAGCATATAAAAAGTTAAGGACTAAGCAAAAAAGTATAAATGTTTAATTCAGACTGAAAGCTACACCAGCATCTGCCAAATCAGGTCAGTAAATTGCTGTTATGAAACACAGCAGATAACTACCTAGACAAATCTGCTAATGTTGATGCTCGGTAATGTGAACCACCCTTTCCTGTCTAGTACAGCTGAATATGCAGAACCCCAGGGGCGACCATTATCCTCCACTGTGCCTACTGATACAAACACCCCAAGGAGAACAGAAATAAAACGGTGGCAAAGCCAGTCATATTAAGTTACAAAAATACACATTTAAAAATAAAGCCATGGCAAGCTGCTCCAGAATAACACCTGCAGAGTAAATACATATTTAAAGCTATTTCAGGGCTCAAATCATAATCCATCTCCAAAGTGTTTCCACTGTTTGTCATAACTTGCTCTTGAGTGTCTGAATTCAGATGCATGTCATAATGAAAAATATTAAAATGATTTTTATGCATGGGTGAATTTACTAAACAGCTCAATCAAATGCTTAATGGACTGGGGTAATTTATACAGTATATTGTTTTTTTATTATTATTATTATTCTTTGTGCTGTTATTTTATTTACTTATTTTTTTGTGTGTGTGAATTGGATGCTGAAAAACTTGAAAATGCATGTTAAAAAAGTAGTAAATGCTGGCACGATTAAAATATTCAAGTGCTTAGCTGACATATTCTTACTTGGTGTTTAGCGCTGGCAAAGAACATCCATTAAAAAAAAATCCTGCTAAAACAGTTATTTCAAGCATTATATAATTGCATTATTTAAAGGTAATCATGTAGCTGCTCTTGCAATAAAGGTATTTTTGTTTAAATTAATAGATCACGCAGATATGAACATTTGCTGAACAGTGTTCTCACCCTCAGGCCATTTAAGATGTAGATGAGTTTGTTTCTTCATCAGAACAGGTTAGGAGAAAAATAGCATTACATAATTTGTGTGTACCCAACCACCCTACAATGATAAAGATCCACAAGTATTTTTATTAAATTAAAAGAATAAGTTGGCCCTTCTGAAATCAAGTCATTCTCAAATGCATGTCGGTGTGGCGTCACAACGACAGAGGCCACTCCGACAACAAGCAAGACTCCTACGAGATTGAGGTGTTTTGTTGTTAAATGTTTTAATGAACAGTTTATGGACTGGAGTGGGGTAGATTGTGACGGTTTTATCAGCTGTTTGGACTCTCGTTCTGATGGCACCCATTCAATGCAGAGGAACAATTATTGATCAAGTTATTTAATGCTATGTTTCTATGTTTACTATGTTTCTATGTTTACTATGTTGCTATGTTTTAACTGCCCGAATGAAGAAACAAACTCATCTATATCATAGAAGATCTGAGGGTGAGTAGATCTGCAGCAAAGACACATTTTTGGGTAAAATACTCCTTTAATTAAGACTTTGCAAATCTGCAGATCGAGTAACAGCATAAATTAAAAACTCAAATTCATAAAAATATTTAAATATCACCAGTGCATTTTAGTATATGTAGCATCTGGTTGAGCTGTTTAGTAAAATTGTTTCTGTGTTTACAAAATTATAAATTTATTTGTGATTTTATTTTATTTATTTTTTTGGTGAGTTGGATGCTAAACCACTAAATAAACTGCATGTAAATAAAGTGGTGTCAGCTGGCATGATTTAGATATTGAAGTGTATAGCTGACAGCATACTGCAACTTGTAGTGTTTTTATGACTGCATGCTGAAAACATCTCAAGTTTACAGTAATTGCATTATTTAAAGAATGTAGCAGATTGTGTACCATATTCAAGCTCGTGCAATGAAGAAAGTTTTTGGTTTAATGAAGCATCCAAAATAACTGATTTTGCATATTCTGCAGCAACAGGCTTGTTACACGAAAGCAAAAAGGGCAATTGTTTTCTTTTATTTCACATAGCGTTTGTAGGATATACAAACTAACTGAAGAAGCAATTAGTATTTTCTCAAACCACAGACAAAAAACCTCAACCCTTTTGTGATTCTGAATTCAGGGACCAACATGAACTGCTATTCTACAGTATCTACATGACTGCTAGGGAATCTGACCAAACATATGCGATTATATTAAAGCTAGACAGCTGAAAAAGCTCAGGGGGACCATTGTGTTTATAGAAGATCCCCAAAGACTTCCTGCTGCGTATAGACGGCTAGTTCTGTGTCTAACATGTAAAACCACTTCCTCTTCAGACCATAACCCAGGGCCAGAACAGTCTGCGCTCCCAGGATTCCTCTGAGCTATGAAAATAAAACTCAGAACCTGATCACATTTACTCCTATTTTTAAACCGGCAGGCCTTCAGCCTGTACCCTCCAGGACTAGAGAAGGCATGTGAAAGGTCCTGAACTTGAACTGCAGTCGACTTTGCTGCTTACAGGAGAGGTTTAGCACGGAAGGCTGCGGTCTAATGAGTTATGCAACTCAGGTAACACTTTCAGCACGCTCCGGGAGAAGCAAACAAAAGCGAGAGATTAAGGGCAAAAGGAAAGAGGAGAGTGTTAAAATTAGGAAGAGGAAGATCCAGTTCCACTTAATGCTCCTAAATCGTTCCGTGAAATATTAAATCCCACTTGTGTTTGGCAGACACATGATAACCCAAGACTGACCCACTTGGAAATGGGTAGGGGTCTGATTCATCCACATATGTTCCCAGGCTCCCTCGCACTCCCGAGTGGTGGCAGAGGCCAATACATCTTAAAGCATTGTCCGCCAACAGCAGTTTGTTTAGTATATATTAAATTTAGTCACTCATTCTGAAGCTCTGTTTATATTTGTTATATTTGTTCATTATTTTTCAGCAACCCACAAAGCTGTTCATCTCTAGGGTCCATTTTTAAAAATGTTACAGTCCCATTCATTCGGTTTCATCAGTGACATGTTTGGCCATGATTAATCACACTGCAGGACAAACCTGGTCGACAGAACAGTATGCATTGGAATATTCATAGAAACCTATTGTTTGTAGATGTGTATAGTGAATTGTTACTGATCTAAATTTAAGGGTGTCTAATAATGGATATAAGGTCAATGTCTAAAACAAATAATACTACTAGGTGTTTCTCAACGTCAAGGATACATCCTTGGCAGGGCTGGTCCTTCCAAGTCACTTCCTTCAGGCTAGGCGAGGCTCCTCTTAAGCATTCGGAGAACACGTAAATGGAACAGGCTAGCAAGTGCAAGTTACTGCGTTATTACGTCAGTGAAAAGGTCCGCTTTCGGCGTCGGCGCAAACATTACTTTAAAAAAATGCTGGTGAGGGCTAATAATTGTGAAATGACCGGTCCGGTTCAGTTAGCTATCAATAACGTAACTTCTAGAATTTATAATATCAATACGGTAGTAATCTGTACTTTTTA
>JAUMHP010000057.1:16511555-16524434 GCA_032361065.1 Enteromius trimaculatus
TGAAATGCACGCCATTATAAGACCTACTGAACTAGCTCTACCTTACAAGATGTTAATCTAGATTAAAATCCTTATTTTGGCTTATATTTGCATGTAAAATAGAGTTAAAAGCAACAAAATATCTATTTTAACTGAAAGCATTGCTCATCTCAGCCGCTCGCTGAACAGAACAGACACAGAGAGAGGTGTGTGCCTGCGCTGAGAAAACGAGCTCGCGTTCACGCGGCAGTACCGGAGACTCACTGAGGTTTGTCCATGATTTGTCGCTAGTCGCTTTTAGGGAAAAATGTCGCCAAGGGGGCCTGAATAGTCACTAAATAATAGAGACAAAGTCGCCAAGTTGGCAACACTGATCTGTAGCGACAACAACAGACCGCAAAGAATGATGGTCACGCTTGGGCTGATGGGAATTGTAGTACCCGCTACCTCCGGTTCGCTCCATGCGCCTGAGCAAACTTTCTTCAGAAGACCTATCGTCTTATCGAGTCATGCGACCACGGTAGTATCGAAAAAATTTTATATTGCGGTACGACGCAATATAATACAATACCGGTAATACAATATAATACAATACCGACGCGGTATTTCAATACCGTTTCATCCCTAATAAATAGATAGATAGATAGATAGATAGATAGATAGATAGATAGATAGATATATAGATATAGAGATAGATATAGATATAGATATAGATATATGTATATATAATGTTTGCACTACATTTCTGCTACAAAATTCAACTATTTATGGCAACCAACAATTACTGTAATTGTATTTGAATGTACAATATGTGCATATTATAATTATACAACAAATCTGATCCCTATCATTTCTTATTTATTGATTGTTTTGAATATTCCACTGAACAGGATGTGAACAGGTAAAGGGTTAGACTTTGATTATTTGTTCTCTAACATTGTTTAAAATATGGCAACATCAGTGTAGTTTTATATTAGTTTAAGGTTCATTTCTGATATTATCATCAAGCAGGCTGCGTGACTCATCTCACCGTGTTTGGTGAGAGGCTCTGTTCTGGGTTTGGCTTCTTCTTCTTCTGGCTTTAATGGAGCATTTTGTTCCATGTGATTTGAGGCAGCTAAAAAGAGAAAAGAAAATGAAAAATATGATCATATGATTTGTGATCTTATTGTTACATAGGACTCTTTTTAGTTTAACATTTTTCCTGTCTGTTCATTTTTTCAATTGTAATACTTAGAATAACCTCCTTTTAATTGCTTGAATTTTACCTATAATATACAGAAAATGTATGTTTGCCCTGCATTCCTGCTACACAATCAAACAATTAACTAGCCACTTTTCATGCGTCTTTGTGACCAAGAACCAATTACTGTAATTGTATTGGAATGTACAGTATGTGCTATGTACATATTATAATTATTCATCACAATTCATCATCATTTCTTATTTTATCAATTATTCAGCATATTTTATACTGTACAGGATGTGAACAGGTCAAGTGTTAGATTTACTCCTACTATTTTCTGTAACTGTGGCTCATTTATTATTTATGTTCAGAAACCACATAATCATGCCAACTTCTGGGTTGGGCTACAACTAGACTTTAGATACTTGTTCCACTAGATGGCAGTAAAATCTAAGCATCGAGGAACCACAGAGCTTTTGTGCACACAAGTCACCCTTTTAACCCAAAAGCAATTTTTGTAATTAATTTGCAGTTACTTTTAACCCAGGAAGTAATTGCCAATGATAAATTAGCATAGCAGAGTGCTGACAGGATGGTGAATGTCTCTTACTATACTTCATTAACCACTGTAAAGTGGTGAATGTGGAGTAATATAAAGCTCTAATTAACACATGACCATGTAAATATGGAAAATTGCAAATGTATAATAGTTTGTTTGCAATTCCCCTCAAGACCATCAATCCCAAGATGAGGTCATTTAACACAGTAAAATATACTTGCGATTGCCGTTCAGTATTGTTATTATAAAAATCATATATTTGACTCGGATTTCTGTGCAATCTGTGTGCCAGACAAGGATGTCATGTGCCCTGGGGCTGCGGAGCAGAGAGCAGCTCTTAACTGTCAAAATAAGCAGGAGGAGGCAGAAGAAATGGCTGCTACGCTTGCCTCCGGACTCAGACAAACAGACTCTCTGACACGAAGGCACAGCTGTCTTGAACACTCTGCCTGTGTGTGTTTGTACACGTGTGTGAGATGTGTGACCCTCACCTGCTTCCTGTGAAGATGGTTGGGACATTCTCTGCAGGGACACATGTGATGCATTCAATGCAGTTTCCACTATAAAATACACAAACAACAAATATGATTCATATAAAAGATATTAATGGTGCTTCTACAAAGCTTTTGTTTTTGTTTATGTGCTAAAAGGTCCAGCAAATTTCCAAAACAACCAAAAATGGCTTGGCACACCTTTAATTACAGCCCACTTCAAAATAAAAAGGTTTTCTGATACTGTATTGTCATCAAGCAGGCTGTGTGACTCATATTACCGTGTTGAGGCTCTGTTTTGGGTTTGGCTTCTTCTTCTTCTGGCTTTAATGGAGCATTTTGTTCCATGTGATTTGAGGCAGCTAAAAAGAGGAAAGAAAATGAAAAATATGATTATATTTGTTGTTCTCTTGTTATAGTATTTTTCTCTCAGGTAACATGTTTAAAATTTGTACATTTTTCCTGTCTGTCTGTTTTTCCAGTTCAATACTTGGAAAAAAGACTATTTTTCCCAGTCATGTCCAAGCTGGGATTTCTAAATTGCCTAAAATGTCTGGGTTTTGGCTTTGTTTTCCCATTGTTTTCATACTTGCTGAAAATCATGACTTAAAAGTAGTTTGACCAATAGCATGCAGACAATTGCAAACAACAATTGACCAATCCTGGTGTGCAATAAGGTGGGATCTGCAGGGAGCGGTCAAAGCAATGCAGAATTGTGTGTGTGTGTGTGTGTGTGTGGAACAGCCAGCTACAACTATTGTGTAGCCCAAGTTTATTTGTTTGGCAAAAACCTAATTTTGTTATGTTCACCTTATCTCTGACCTTTACCAGGCTGCTGTCTCTTTAAGACATCTGTGTAAATGCCCTCTCCACATGTGAAATTGGATACAGTGCTGCTCTGACACATACAGCTGTCTGTTTACCGTTGGGTCCAGTATAGTTTTAACCGCCTTATCCTTCAAGGATAATTTGATTCCTGATGATATGACCCCTTTAGCACTAAATGTGCTGAGAAATTTTCTACATTTGCAGTTCTGAACAGACTCTGGCTGTTCAAATTACTGCTGAAAAACAGAATGTGGACTGAATCCCAATAGGCTGAATTAAAAGTGCTAATTACACTATGGAACGAAGATTTTTGAGATCAGGGCCGTAACCTTTGTCATGCAGATGATTTTAATCACAGGCCTTGTACTAAAACAATATGCCATTATTGAAAATTGCAGAGAAGAGAAATGTTATGTTGCCGGTACATACGCAGACATTTCTCATGGCATTGTTTTATGGTCTTGAAGTTGTTGGCATTCCCAAAGCAGCCACCATAAAAGAATCGCTTGCATTCCTGGCTCTTGTAATCAAAAAAGTAACGTGGCACCAGTCCCCGACACGGCCCCGGCTCATCCTCCAGATGGCATGGACTTTTATCCTCTAAAAAACAAGGAAAAAAGATGGGACAGATCATAAATCTTGTAATTCTTTATTTAAAGCTTCTCTTTCATCAACTCTAGACATGAACATAAATAAAAGGAGGGAAGAAATTTAGGAGGGAAAATTTTCCTATTACTATTACTTATTTTACAGCTCAGGTTAAGGATTTACAGCACGTTTTGCACAGCGTTTTTTTTTATGCAAGAATTACAACTAGACAAATATTGGAATTGAATTCTAAAGCAGCAGCTTTCAGCAGAACCAGTCCCCTTTACAAACACCCTGGCCAAAAGCCACAAACAGACTGGAGTGACTGATATATTCCAGCACCATCTATAGCACATGCCCTGTTGATAAATGAATGGCTGGATTCCAAACTTTCACAGATTAAAAAAATCACTTAATTTCCTGCCACGTTTCTGCACCGTAATGCAGAATTTATAGCCATTGCTAATTAAAATATTTCACTTAAGTGGTTATTCATCATGGAGAAAGGCAGCTTTAATCCAATCAGCTGGGAGAAATCATCAGGCTATTTTGTTTTTCTCTCTTCTTTCAAATAAATCGGATTTAGGACGAATGATGAGTCGCACCTGATCATAAATGTCACAAAGTGACCATACAGATTAAAGCCTGTTGCTGTCTTTGGTTATAAGTCAATGTTAATTGCAGTCCCTCACTTATTGGCTGAAATTGATTAAAATGTGATTAGTGTCAGGACAAAAACTCTTGAGTAAGCAGAAATAAAACGGCTTTGGATCCATACGATGAAAGTCAATAATACCAAAAGCAACAACTTTAAAATGACATGTTTTTTTCTTCAAAATATCTTATAATAAATGATTACATAAATAAATCTATTTAAAAAATCTATTTAAGATAACAGTGTCATTAGATTTTATTTGCCAGGTTATCCCAGTTATTCAAAAACTGCTGAATTTGACCAAACTTGCATGCAAAAAGACGGAAAACACACATCAAGCCCTGACACAATTTCCACACTTTGTTATACATGATAAAATGGGAGAATTCATCTACACCCAACTTTATTAGATACTGTGTTCTGATACTCTACGTCCCAGACATTCGTCCTCACCTAGTACGGTAAGCGAATGCTAATTAAGCTTCGCAAATGACCACTCACATACAGCATTGATCAAAAGTTCACATTCGCAAGGACACTTAATAAACGGAATTAAATTAACTGAACTGAAATGCTACGAATGAATTATGCAGTTTTAAATGGTCATAGTCAATATACTTCGCCTTCTTGCAGAAGTGTGGAGGGGATGCATCGAAAACACTTACCAAAATGAATAATTCAAAACTGCTGTTCGACTGAACAGCCTCTTGGGTGCTTTTTAGGAAAGGAGATTGTCTTGATGCCAGGCTAGTGTCTCTCATTCCATGTCTCATTTACTCGCAAGGACAGGACTTGTGCGCAATATGTTTAACAGAGTGCTCATTAAAAAAGATGGCAGCAAGACCGCTACTTTCAAGTAGGTCCTGCGCCAGCTGAGCAGCTCCCATTGATGTGAATATATAGATAGCTCTCACGACACATACTGTAATACACCTCATTAATTAAAACAAACGAATTGCAATTCCATCCATTGCCAGCAGAGGCGCAAAAATACACATATCACCTATAGGACACTTCTCAAAACACATTTAAATTTAGAACAAAGATACTTTTCTAGGGTTTCTACATTTTTAAAATGACATTTCTCTTCCAGTTGATCTGTCTCATGTTTTATGTACAAAAACACAAACACACCATGGCACTGATGATTTGATTCACTAGATGGAGACATTTGTCATACATTTTTTGCAGGGGTTTATTTGATGTTTGTTCCATATACTCAGTGATTCCCTTTGAATCTGAATTTTAAGTGCTTAAACGCAAACAGCGAGAGCTTTTTTAATTGTTGCTTTTTCATTTAGAAGATGCTTTTATCCAAAGTGACTAACAAATTAGAAACGCGACAAGCAAGGGCCAAAAATACTCACAGCACCGCAATGCAGTTTCAGTGCAGAGAACACAAAGAGTAAGAGGAGATTTTTTTTTTTTTTATTAAAAAAGGGGGTTATGCTTGAGATATGCACATGATGAGGTCTGTCTTGAGTCATTTAATGAAGATTGTTATTGGCCTCTCCGTTTCATGAAGAACCTTAAAAATGCCATTGGCATTAATGGCTCCACTAAGAAACTTTCCGTAGAAAAACATCTGGATTATTAAAATGTTCTAAGACAAAAAAATGCTTATTTTAAGGTCCTTCACTGATAGGTTGCTCAAAAAATAGCCCTTTTGGAATTTATTTGTAATTTTTTCTATAGCAGGAAGTACACATCAGAGCATTGGCCAAGAGGAGTGTGACATAAACTCTCTTTGGTTCATTGAAGACCAGATGCCGTGTTAGAAGGGTTGTTATGTTTAAAGAGTTAAATGGTCCCTCTATTACTAGAAAAGCAAGTTTGGTGACTGCAGAAATTAGAAACTGACTTGGCAGAGCTACAAATAATCAGGGGCATGTGGTGAAGAGTGCAAAAGAAATGAATCCAAACACAGCAGTCAATTTCCTCTTCTGCCTCCATGGGGGATCTTTGGCAATACTTCGCAGGCATTTGCGAGAGCTCATGTCCTTGGAGGTGGTTGTCCAAATGAGCCGCAAAGTTTCTGTTTTCCCCACTCTGTGCCTGTGATGGGACTGAGGCTTGTTTAGCAGTCACATGACACACTCTGTTTTATGCTGATTATTATGATGACCTCTCACAGGAGGCGACGTTGCAGGGGCCCGTCCAAATCACAATGACCCCCACTGGAAAGCATAATGAGATATGACTCACCCAACCAACCAAAGTGCTGTAAATAATCCAATGTGGCCTGACTTTACTATGAACTACACATTTGTCCTCGTTTTATTAGGAAAAGGACCAAGAGCTCTTTATTATTCTTGTAGAAATAATCAGATTGCCTAAATGGTATCTTTCATCTCTCCCGTCTCAGCTTTGGCTTGTTGCCATGAATTCGACTCGAGCAATATCCATTTCTGCCTATGTACTAATTAAATGGCAAGACTGAAGATGAAACAATCGCATTAGAATTATTTGTATTGATCAAAGCTTTGCTTTGAAAGGCTACAATACATGCTTTATTTCATGTTTGGCTTCCCACATATCTAACGTACACAATAATGTCTTTGTTTAAAAGCATGAAGGTTTTCTGTACAGAACAAATGTTTTTCTCTTCTTAACTTGGCCCTATGTTTTTTAAAGTGTCTGTCATACCTTCTACAAAGTAATATGGTGTAGCTTATACTATATTATATTCGCTGTCTAAACTGATCCATAATTGCAGTACCACACCAATGCATTACATTTTTGTTTTTTATGGGCTGTTAATGAGTCGTTGGGAATGACTCCCTCACGGTGAACTTTTCACTCTTCCCATAAAAGTATATGGTGGAATGCGTGTTATTTCTATGGTTATAAAACAAAACATAGTTTTGGATGTTGATTGGTCAATACAGCATTCCAGCCGTTTTTAAGTACAGATATGACGTGCAAAACACCCACATTACTGTGCTGCACCCATAGATTAATGTGCTGTTATTATTTACATGTCAGTGAATTCACTGGGGTCCAAAACTCTGACATAACATAAAAAAAGAAAGTACATTTTATTTGTATGATTAAAAAAGCAACAACATTTTTCAATTCATATTAAATTCTTGAGTATATATTTATATACGTTATATAAATATATTTAATATACAAATATAAAATTTTACTTAAATATATACATGCATGAATAATTATATATACGTAATAAATATACACTGACAGCACACATGCATATATTATGTAAACAAATCTTCACAATCACGATTAATTGTTTGACATCACTAATCAAATTTTCTCTCAGGTTGCTATGTTAACTAGCCTTAGCCTGGCTTCCGTGACTTTAAAGCTCATAGGAGCTTAGTCTGGCCAAGCTACCTTACTACTCGCATTCTGGGAGGCGGAGCTCGTTTCTCATTGGTTCCCACTTTTTTGGGAACGGAAATGCTCTAAAACGGCTGCTTTGCCAGACTAATGCTGCGTCCGAAATTGCTTACCTCCCTACTATATAGTACCCGAAAAACAGTATGCGAGGAGAGTAGTATGTCCGAATTCATAGTATTTGAAATTCAGTAGGCGAGAAGTACCCAGATGACCTGCTGCTTCCGCCCAAATTCTATAGTGGACACTTTCCTATCCCATGAGGCTCCGGGAGAGCAGGTGTCATATTCGAAAAATATTTCACTTTTTCATTTCAGTCAACATTTTATGTAATTTTGTTGTGTGCTCATGTCATTTGAATATTTTTTATGTATAGTTTTAGTAGTTTTATTTGACTTTTACCCTTTTTTTTGACGTTTCAGTATTAACAGTAACAACACTGTTAAAAAAATGCTAAATGGCTGCTTTCACTACTTAGTTTTTTGTAACTCATTGTATGTGTACTTAATGAATTTGCTAAATAAGATTATATTTTCGTTATGTAGTGGGTGTTCCATTAAAGCAGTTACCCCTCAGGACCCTGCAATATTGTGAGCAAATAACTTGTACACCGAGCCTAAAAACACTCCTTAGCTCTGACTCGTTCACAGTATAGCACAGTCTCTCATAACTTACAGTATTGCCTAATACTATATTAGTAATCTTTGCTTGTACTTTAGACATGATACGCTTATCTAGATTGCTGTTTCATGGGTGTGTGGAATACTGTCATGGCACATGTGTCCAGGTCAGGCCATCCAATATACCGACTGAGCAAAAATGGAACTGAATTCCAACATTTTCTTGAAAAACACAACTTATCATATTTGTTTTTGTTCGTCTCAGAAGTCAGGTAAATATCACCTTACCTTTAACAAGACACATTTCCTCACAGTCCTGCTTGGTCTCGAAATTGTTTGCATTGCCTTGGCATCCTCCGTATTCAAAGGGTTCACAGCGACCTGTGTCAATGTCAAAGTAGAACCTGTCCTTTATTGCCTTGCACGGCCCTTCGTCTTTCTTCAGGGCGCATGAGTGATGGAATATGTGGAGTTCAGACCTCACTCCATCTGCTGAAAGTGGAAGGAAGCCAGAAGTTATAATTTGCTTCGGACATAATTCACAAAACTCTGCGTGGTAAATTTAAGCCAACTATAATCTCTCACCCAAGGCTTTGTAAGGGGTGAAAGAGCTTTCTGGCACAGGGAGTCACCTACTTTTAATAGTGCATTTGCTCAAAGAGATCTCATTGACATGACAGTCTGTAGATTTTAGGGATCTGACAGCTTTGCCCTTGGTGTTTAACGCTTGGTTAAATCAGGATGAACCTCCTACACTATTCCACTCCCGAGCCAACGAGAAAGATAAAGCACTCTTTCTTGAATGTAAATTTGGATGGATTGAATCAAATAGCTTTCCCCTTTTCCCCAGGAAGGGGTTCTTAATCTCAACCAAGAACCAACTGTATTAGTTTGTTCTAAGAGCATTCTGGGTGAAGTGAACTCTCCTGTTCCTCCTGTTCACACAACAAGGACTGAATCCAATGTGCCACAGACTAAAGTAACAGATGGTCTTGGACTTGAGTGACAACATCCTGCGGGCGGTTGGATCACTTATCCTGTCACATCCTGATGTTCATCTCCCCAAAGCTCTCCACTCTAAAATACTCTCTCCACGCTGCCCTCGGGTTGGAAAGAAGTATTCCACATGCTCTGGATAAATCTTGGCTGCACAAAAGCAGGAAAGGCACACCCCATAGTGGATGTCTTGATGGGTCTGCCTTTGTAGAAAATTAATAAAGCATCGATATTCTTATTTGCATCATTATTTAATGCGGAGAGAGAAGTATGCTCATAGAGGCTACATTATTTAATAAAAAAGTAATATTATGAAATGTTAGCATTTAAAATAAATGTGTTTTACATGATATAATTTATTGATAAATGCAGTTATTACTAGTTTTATAAAATTATTATTATTATTAATACAATTTATTCCAGTGATGCAAAGCTGAATTTCTCAGCATCATTACTCACAGGAACTTAAAAATATCCTTATCAATGTTGAAAACAGTTGTGCTGCTTAATTTTTGTGAAAAGCTTCGATACATTTTAACAGGAAGTTATTTTTTTTATTTGGATTTGTTTAGGAATAGGAAGTTCAAAAGAAAAGTATTTATTTGAAATATAAATCTTTTGTAACATCATAAATGTCACGTCTGATCAATTTAATCTGCCATTGCTTAAGAAAATTATTCCTTTTAAAAGAAAATCTTCAAAGTTACGAACGGTAATGTTACTGACCTTTGAAGACTTTTCACAGAACGTAATGTTTTGGTAATCCGAGTACAGTTGACACTGACATCTATTTTAAATTTCTCATGTGTGATTTTCAAACACATTACCATAAAAATATAAAAGGTCCTGCACATTGTCAAATGTAGCTTGAGAAACTAGAGCCTTCTCCCTTTTCTTTTTTAATACATTATTTTCTGTCTAATCATCAACCAAAGAAATCTGAACAGGATAATTACATTAATTATGTGAGCCAAAATTGCAGAGAGGACTTGTTTTGTTCTCCATTTCCATGGACACAGCAGCTCTTTTAAGAAAACAAATTTTGTGTACTTCGTTTACAATTCCACTATTTTTAAACATACCATTTAAACAAGCAATTTCTGTGTATCATAACACAGACAACACCTGGACCTGCAGACTCTCCCAACCCCCCCAAACTTCTGTCAACTGGGAAAAAAAATAGATCTGGCTGTTAAAATTTCAACTGCCAGCTGTTTTTTAGCCCAGCATGAATTTTCTGTTCTGCTTGGATTCACCTCAATTGGATAGTGGTCAGAACAACCCACAACTGGTGCTTTGCCAGCCTCTTTGCCAGCCTCTTTGCCAGTGCTCAGCTCGGGCAGGTTGCCCCATGTTGAGGCTCAGTCCTTACTTGTTTTATACCCGTCATGAAAGAGAGGTGTTGATTTTATCGCAAGGTGAAATTTAGCACGTCGTTCAGTATCTGAAAAGAGTAAAACCTTCAGGAACTCTCAGTCTGACGGAAAGCACAATGCATGTAAATATCAATGTTTACAGGTGTCAACATGTCATGTTTGCTTAAGGTTTGCTGTTAGTTACCCGAGCAACAGTGCAGTGATTAATAACACCGTCAGCACAATGACACTATAAGGATGAGTGGCAGTATTTGTCATATTTGTCATTTGTAAATTAGTAACCAGTGAGTCGGTTTTATAACAAGCAACTTTTTATTGTGTGGCATATTAAGAACTGTCTATTTGCCGGAAGTTATATCACTGATAGAAATACAGATGTGTGTTACAGAGTAGTCACAGAAGGTGAGGTTTTATAGCATGAGGGTGAGTAGTAATATCTGATTTAGTCAGCAGATTTAGATTTGGACACAATCTAAAGCAGGGATGTTCATTTCGGTTATTTTTTAGTAACCGATGCTCGTTCACTGATTATTAACAAACAACATTATTTTAAAATAGAATTTAATTCAATTAGAAAGGATAAGCACCTGTGACCCGTTAAAAATAGTACTACTTGTTTTCTGTGGATTCATTGTACATGCGCAAAAACGTGCAAACAACAGAAGACGAAGATTCACATGATCATATCTATTATATATCATACGCCTGCGACCAGAGGAAAAAAAACATTATAAAGGATAAATAGGCCTATATGAGAAACATATAGCTATTTTACCTAAAAAAAAAAAGAAAGTTAGTTCTGTATGAACGTGCAATGGGAATCAAGTCCGTATTCCTTACCAGTAACCATAGCAACAATGACACAATTAATATCAAAGATGGCAACCTCCATAAAACTAAAAGTCTTATCACTTTCTGACATGACAGGAGTCCAATCGAGGCGCGAGTTCTTTCATCAAATCCTCATTAACCCACAGCAGAGCGGCTCTCTTTAGCAGTGTATGACGTGGCAGACACTAGGTAAAGTTGATAAACAAATTTCGGGAGAAGCGTGCACGACTAGCTCACATTTCTGCAATCAGCCTATTTACGTTCTTTACCCAATCAGGTCTAAGCATCTCCACTTTAAATAAGCCTGTTTCCTTCCGTTCCCGGCTCGCCCTCTGGACAGCATGCCAAACACGCTTATTATATAGTCTTCTTATAAGGACGTGTGAACTCGTGAATTGTCCAGTCCTGTTCCATTCACACAGCGCCTGTGGTCCGAGAACGCGGTTGTGAGTCCTGAACATTTACAGGCGAGTTCCGTTACAGAACCTGTATTAGAACTCAAGCAGCCTGCCTACAGCACTGACAACTGGATTCTGCTGCTGTGTGAATGTGGCCAATAAAATGCTACCTGATGCTAGTTGCCAATAGTCAGGTTCAATCTGCAGATTTGAGTTGACCGATTCCATCGAAAACTGTGTAGAGTACGATGTTCACAGACTCTGATTCTATCTAGTCAAAGGCTATTTTCAGCTGATTTTCATTTCTCATGCTTCTCCTAGCAACAAGATACACGTTTATGCAGGAGTTTGTTGTGATTGGTACGACTTATTTGCCTGGTATGATCCACTGTTGTGTAGTGTATGATGTTCGGTTTTCCTACACTCTCAGAAATAAAACCTGTCACTTTTAGGTTCAAATGTGTACACTTAAAGCACTAATATGTACCTTTAAGGTACCGAAATTGTAATTGTAAATTGTATGTCACTAATTACAAAGTGTATGATGCTTAGTGTTTTAAAAAATTGTGTCGTGTTTTCCAGCTTTTAGTCATTTTTCTGGCCCTTGTGTTACCAATCCCAATCCACATTGTTAATAATAATAAATGCATTTGGAAAATTGAATCCGTATATTGTAATTACTTTGTTTAGAAGGATCATGTGACACTGCAGACTGGAGCAATGGCTGTGTTTGAAACTGTAACAGTATTTGAAAACACTTACAATAATTTTGATATGTATAGGGTATTGAAACGGGAGTGGAGGTTTATATGAATGTATTTCTGACTTTGTTCAGAAAAGCTTAGATGGGATTTTATTTCATCTTGCCTCTATATAGTGCTTTTTTAAAGTAGTGTCAAAATGCTAAGGGCTGCTTTGTTTACAGTGGTAACCAAGAAAACGTCTCGGTTACGTATTGTAACCCTCGTTCCCTGAAGAAGGGAACGGAGACGTCACGTCGGAGACCGACGAA
>JAUMHP010000057.1:16527390-16562971 GCA_032361065.1 Enteromius trimaculatus
TGTTTTGGCATCTCGAAGCGAGATTCCTATTCGTCGGTCTCCGACGTGACGTCGAAGTGACCGACTGAAAGGGAACACTGTATTTCTTCTGTTCCGGGGAATTGAACTTTCGTTTAGTCCATCTGCTGTTTTTGTTTTGCACTAATGTTTTATGTAGCTTTGTAAATGATACAAATTGTCTAAATTAAGTTCAAAACTGCTCATGTACAAAATGCAACATCATTATTTGGATCAAATGTGACCAATGCTGACAAGATTTTCACATTCTCCATTAAAACACCTTCAGAATGATATGACTTGTTGGAACCAAAAAATGACTGAGCTACAGGCAACAGAGACAGCAGATCAGATTTAGAGCAGAACTGAGTTAAAGATTCCAAAGCAAAATCGCCAAGCAATGTTGCAAATTCCAATTCTTTTCTTATTAATCACAATATAGCTGTTTTTATTTTATATTTGTAATTAAAAATAAGAACAAAGATGCAAATAAACAATAGTTTAATCAAGAGCTGCACATTTGATGTATAACTAACATTGAGACAGATCTATATTAAGACCTACGGAATATGATTATGTGAATCTTCCCAAGACATACTTCGCATTCACAGACATGCTATTCGTTCATCTTGTGCACGCTCTGAAAGTGTCAGTCAGTGCGATCGATATACATATTTCACTGGTTTGGACTCATGCCATCAAGAATTCAATATGAATATTCACAAAGCTTGAATGCTGCACTTTGCAACAATAGATCTACAACTTGTGGTGAGAAGCAGCAGTCAGCCAGTAGCTAGGAGAAAAAAAAGGTATTTCTCCCAGAAAACATGCAAATAAAGACCGTTTTTAGATGTTTAATTACTATTTAGAGCATTGTGATCGCTAGAAGAGGGCTTAATGAACTTAATGAGAACCTCAAATTTGACCAAAGTGACTGAGTCTCTGCATATTTCGACTCATTTTGCTAGCACAGGGTTTTTTTTGCCGTTGTTGTTTATGTTGTGCGCTGACTTCTAACAAAGTTTTGACTTTAATATCGTCAGGCGTCCAGGCTTGATCCATGTCTAGGCCTGTTTACCAGTGGCATTGCAGATCGTCTTTGTCTAAAAATCCTCCACTCCAGCAATGGCTGCAACACCTTCAAATCCCAGATAGGTTAGAACTTGTTTATTCTACTACCGTTCACAGATAACAATAATGGGTGACCTAGTACAGCCTGTCGTGTCGGATCCCATGAAACTCATGTGGGACAGAAAATCCTCCTCGTTGTCACCTGGTGCAATTATCTGAGGTCTGCAGTGCAGGGCTCGCTGAAGCAAATAATCCTGTACACCCCAATTAATCATTGTCAGGTCTGCAACTGACTGCATGAGAGGATTTTGGCTCTTTAAATGACTGTGTGGTCACCGATCTGTTCAACCATATGGGACACCTGATGTGGACATACGTTAAACATAAGGCTTAGAGGGGAAAAATATCCCTCAGCATTGCATTGCGTGCTGTATAGCAAGTTAACTGCCTAAGGTGAAAGGCATAACTGGTTGATCTCTATCTCTTTCTGCAATAAGTCTGTACACAATACAGAAATTGAGAGCACTGATCTCCCATTAAGCACCGCGAGGCAGTTGGCGTAAACGTGTGCAGGCAGGAATACATATAGGGCAAATAAATCAGCATGGCTTCACACTGAATACAGATCTGTATTGTACAAGTATATTTACACACATTTTCAGTCAATTGCTTGTTCAGTCCTCTGTTATATGTGTCTACAATGAAAAGATCTAAAAGTCATTTTTAACCATTCACAGTGTGATTTTGCATTCAAACCACTACGGATTATTACCTTTGACCCTTTCTCATACTGTCTGTAATTCTGGTATTGTCTTTTATGACTTTGGAATTAAACATGGCTGACAAAAGCAGGCACCAAGGAACTCTAGAATATCTACCTCTACCTTTTCAAGGAGACCTGTGCTCTTGTCTTAGGACAACATTTATTACAGTATTTATTAATCTTTGTTAGTTCATAAAAATACAATCATTCATTGTTAGTTCACAGTTTATTAAGGTTAACAAACACAACTTGTGCATTAGTAAATGCTGAAATTAACATTAACTAAGATAAATGCTGTAGAAGTATTGTTCATTATTAGTTCATTCTCAACTTTTATTGTAAAGTGTTACCTTTTGAAATATAGACATTTATCTTACAAAAATGTATGTATTTGCTAAAGGAGGCCTTTATTCACCCCCTGGTGCAGCGTGAGGGTCGTTTTATTACGAATGCGCACACTTTATTTTATGTCTTCTAAACTGTTGACAACAAACACCCGCTTAGTCCCACTGAAAGATTTAGAGGGGCCAGGACAATATTTAATATAACTCTGATTGGATTCGACTGAAAGAAGAAAGTCACATACACATAGGATGCTTTGAAGGTGAGTAAAACATTTTCCCTTTTGGGTGAACTAACATTTTAACGAAACAATGTAAACATATTTAAGAACTGGCAATAATGCTACAACTCTAAATTCGTTGTGTGACTCTCTTTAAAATGATGTTTGGAAAATAATTTTCTTAAGAGAATATTCTAAGAAGCAAGAGATTTTAAAGAAGCTTAGCTATACATAAAACTCATTCACTATTACATTATGTAAGTAATCTGTCTCAACATAATCTATAAACAATATTCTGATATCCTCTTTGAGACTACAATCTGTCCTACCGTAATAATTTTTTTCCCCATACTCGTTGGGGAGTGTAGACTTTTCCCTGAATTAAACTGATTATCCTTGAAAAACACAATGTAGTCGTGAAATGTCATCAATCACGGTACAAAAGCTTTCAAGGTCAGAGGGAAGATGATACCAAATATTTGTCTATGCATGCATGAATATCATTCTATCCCCTGAAATGTCAGTGCGGTAGAGTTTGACGAAGGAAACTTAAAATCTGCAAACTTAGCGCGGTTCTAAGTTTGGTGTCATGATCTGATGAGTTAATGCACCAGATCAAACAAGGTCTCGGCAAACTGGGAGACCTTCTGACTCTTTCTTACCATGGGAACACTGTCATGAAACAAGCTGATACTCTTGGCGACAATGTTCAGCGGAGTCAAAGCAAGAATTTCGACATGCCTTAGGCCAGGGGTCACCAAGTTCAGTCCTGGAGGGCCGGGGTCCTGCAGATTTTAGCTCCAACTCTAATCAAAACAACTTGGTGACCCCTGCCTTAGGCCCTTTTAAGTGCAAGGGTAAGATGTTGGATGGTAAAAGTATAGTTTAGTTTCATAACTGATACTGAAGATATCGAAAGGGATAAATTAAATTAGATAAATTAAAGTTCACCCAAAACCTCAGGCCATCCAAGATGTAGATAAGTTTGTGGTCTTCAATGGAACAGGTTTAGAGAAATTTATCATTACATCACTTGGTTACCAGTGGATCCTTTGCAGTGAATGGGTGCCATCAGAAACTGAACAACCGATAAAAACACCACAATAATCCACACAACTCAAGTGTATTAAAGGTGCTCTATGCGATGTTGCTGGATTTTAGCTTGATTTTATTTTTATCTCAAACCGTATGCATCGCCCCTTGATCGTCTTGCTGTCTGCCTTCTGAATATATTGGGGAAAAAACTGCTCTCGAAAGACAACACAGAGGCTGCAATACCAAAAGAAACGTTTTGGGCACCGCTACAAAAACAAACTTCGGCCAAACAACCGGCAAGAAGAGGTGGTTTTTAATGCGCGTTAAACCCCACCTCTTCTTGCCAATTGGTTGGCCAAAGTTTGTTTTAGTTTGGTGTACATCCTGCACCCATAGTGTTTTGCAAGATCGCATAGAGCACCTTTAATTAACATCTTATGAAGCAGAAAGCTGTGTTCTTGTTTAAAAAAAAAAAAAAAAACATTTAGACATTTGAACTGTTTCATTGGAGAAAGCAATATTATAGAAAAAAAGAGTGGTTTAAATTTACTGATATAATTGTTTATTAAATACTTGCTAAATGTTTAATGTACTGGAGTTGTGCTTTTATCAAAACTGTCTGACGGCACCCACTCACTGCAGAGGATCCACTTCTGAGCAAGTGATGTAATGCTACATTTCTCCAGATCTGTTCTGACAAAGGAACAAATTCATCTACTAGAAGGCCTGAGGGGAAAGTGAAATTTTCAGCAAATTTTCAATTTTGGGTTAAGTTTTTTTTTTTTTATTTACCTGTGCCCTTAAAATATCTCTACTACTGATTCTGAAATATATATTTTACCATGCATCAAACAAACTCATCTACATCTTGGATGGCCTGAGGGTGAGTGAACCATTCCTTTACTGGAAGAAATCATAATATGAGGGTTTCCACATTGAAGCAGTTCCACATTCAAGTAGATAGGATCTGCACTTGTGTGCCTATTGCGATTTATAAAAAAAAAATAGCAGTTGGGGCCGTTATTAACATGGTTGCCAAGTACACTGACTTGCCTTAAAGGAACTTTTTTAATATTTTGAGAGATTTGATACAGACGGCTGAAGGCAGACATTGACATAAACACATAGCACACACGTGTAAAGGCGTGTAAATGAGAAGCACTAAAACACGGCATGCTCCAATAACTGTTTTGATCCCTGCAAAAGTGAAAAATGTGATCCTGCCACCACAAAGTAATTTCTCCATTTTAAAAACACAGAAAAAAATAAATAACAGCAAAGGTTTGCTGATAATAGTGATAACATAGCCAACACGAGTACCTCTGGTGTTAATTATTCTAGTGTATAGTGTTAAAACTACTCAACCGTGCTAATGTGAGTAACAAACAAGCGATACCGTAGCCTTGAAATGTGATCTGTATCCAGTTTCATTATGATCCTTTAAAAAGCAGACAAAGAACAATGTCAGAACGTGCCTTGACTCAACCCTACTGCTAAGCTAGTTCGTAATGAAAGCAAAGCAATGATGTCATCTCAACGAAGAGTCATCGTGGAACATTTGATAGTATATAACCCAGCAAGCCCAGACAAAATCAGCAGGCCTTTTGAGTTTATACTGATGAAAAAAAAAGGGAATTCTTTATCAAATTAGCCCAATATGGAAAGAGTGGGTTTGTTGCGCATGCTCCAATTCTGCTGAAATCTACTAAGCTTTCTGTGGAGCTCTGTGGGCACAAATTCCATGTGGGCATGAAGATAATTCTCACAGAGCAGCTTTCTTAGAGCGCCTACGCACAAGCGCTTCGTCTAATGAATAGGATCGATAACATATGTTTTAAAATCTGAGGTATGAAGTATTTGAGTAATAGTACTTCACTACAACACCCAAGTATTATTTGGGGGGATCTGTACATTACTTGAGGTCTGTCAAAGCTGAACACTTCAATGACATCAAGGACAAGTACTGGTATTGCTGACAGCAGCAGTACAGCCTGGATATTGTTGTTTAAGAAGCGCAGTTGCAGCCCTCAACTGATGTTTATGTTGTCATGTTTTGTTTTGGTCTGAAGCTCCACCCCCCATCTATCTCCCAATCATGAAGTCAGTAGTGTTCCATCATCCAGGTTGCCTGCTCTTCATAAACACAGCGCATTCCATCGTCATTGCACTCGTCCTTGTTGCTGTCTTCAATTTGGCAAAATGTGTGTGCGTCAAGTCTGAGTATGAGGGGCCGGGTTAAAAAAACATCTCCAATATTTTGAATTTGAACTGCAATACCTAGTTCAACCACTCGGTGTCAATCCTACATTCGGTACCTTTAAATTGATTTGCAAATACGCGTCATATATCATTATGCCTTAACTAAAAATTAAGTTAAATTAAATACTTAAATTAAATCTTTCCTAAAAAGTGTTATTTTTCTGCAGTCAATAGTCTTTGGTTTAAACAACCAATGACCGTAATTTCAGTGTGAATACTGATTTGGCAGCACTTTTTAAAAGACTAGTAAAAAAAAAAAGAAGAAATAAAAATAACAAATTTCTCATTTTCCCACCACCATATTCACTTCAAACCTTCAGAAAATACTTAACAATGTTCATCCTTTTTTAAACCATCACAAAAGTGGATGGGTATCAGGTCTATGGGAACTAAGTTTATAAAACTTCCGAACGTGACAAAAAAGGAACAAGAATCATATCATGTGAGCATGAAAGCATCATGAAAGTAGTTGATACAAGTAATGCACAGATTTTAAAAGCAAGTAAATAACAACACATTTTACTCCATCTTGACAACCAAGGTCCTCATTCGCTTTTGTTGTACACACAAGATCAGTCTTGACATCTACAATAAATACCTTCTTTTGTGTCGCAAGTGTTTGCACAAATACGGTATAAATGACAATGTTAATTTTTCAGTGAACTATCCGTTTCAGACAGATATACAAGTGATGATTTTTTTTAATAACCATCACGGTTGATAGAATAATCATGAACTGAGGGTGTTAACACTTGATGCATGTTCGTCTAAGTATCATTATATTCAAATGTCAGACCACTGTATAATTACCAGCCGCTAATTTTAGGTTTCAGAATGATGTAGCATTTGCACTTCAACTTCAGTACCATTTAATGGCAGTCCCACTACTTTTACTTTTCCGTTAAAGGGCATGGAAAAGCTTTGTCATGTTAAAATCAAGTGGGAATACACAACTGTGCCTGCCTCCCTGACATTCCCGTCGGCTAATTGTTTTGTCACTTTCGCAAAAACCCTTGTGTTTATATGCCTTCATGACACGCTACTGAAATCAATGTATTCACATCACCGACACGGTGTAAAAGTGTGTAGGCGCCCTTAATCTCACCCAGCTTTTCACAGCCCACACAAGGACCCTGGGTAGTTGCTCTATATATCGTTGTCCTTTTACACTTTGAGCAATATAGCTGCCATATGAGCACATTTGGGAATCCACTGCATGCTTAACCATGTAAGTCTTTATTTAATGGTGTCAGTCTTGCATGGATTCCTCTTCAGAGTAAATGTTTAAGGAATGACAGACGCAATTACGGTCTCTGTCGTAGTTTAATCAAGAGAGCACACTCCTCTCTGACTTCTCCCGATGTTTCACTGGAACTTTAGATATGGCACTTTAACTTTTACAGGCCATTCAAAAGTCCTGTAGGAGGAGCTTTGCGCAATTCTGCGAAGTGTCTCAACAAACACTGAAATAAGCCAAAAAAGGGTCAGACCTCAGGAAACAGATAGAGCTATCAGCTCAGACAAGACTTCCTCTAATGACTCATTCAATGAGGCATGACTAATAGTGGTATATTTAACCCGGAATGGAAAAATTAGTGAGGATTATGTGTCTTGCAGCTTAGGATGGCTTTTCAGGGATCAGTAAAATTTCTTGATGAAGATGAATTTGAAGTAGCCATAATGTCCAAACAAAATGTACCGAGCCAACAACATGCTTTGTAAGGCTGAGAGTGTTTCTTAAATGTAAACAAATATAAAACCTGCATAATGTGTCAATTTACATAATCATTGTCATATAATACAGTCAGTTATGCTATTAGAATAACGAGAATTCATTGCACGTTTGTTCATCGAAAAGGTTACTAATAAATCATTTGTTCACAAACTGTCAGGCCATATCAGAAGCCTGATCTCTGCATTGCAGCTTGAGAATGGAGGTCTCTTTATGTGAGCTTCACATCCAATATTAGAGTGCAGACCCATTATTCACCGAAAGGAACATCTCTTTCTCTTCCTTCTATATTTTTCCAGACTTAAGTGCATATGAGACAGAATGTTTTGAAATTATATAATTATACATATATATATATATATATATATATATGTATATGTGTGTGTGTGTATATATAAAAATATAAAAAAATTAATTAATACACAAAAACACACACACGTGTATATATAATCTTTTTAATAAAAATGTAATTATATTCATATATATATATATGTGTGTGTGTGGACGGGTTTATGTGGTTTATGAGGACACAAATTTGTATAATGACATGGGTATGACATAGGTGTTTTATGAGGACATTTTCAGTGTCCCCGTAATTCAAAACGCTTAAAAAACATACTAAATGGTGTTTTTTTTGAAAATCTAAAAGTGCACACAGTTTCCTGTAAGGGGTAGGTTTAGGTGTAGGGCAATAGCACATACAGTTTGTCCAGTATAAAAACCATTACACCTATGGAGAGTCCTCCATAAATCACAAAAACCAACGTGTGTGTGTGTGTGTGTGTATATAATTAAATTTTTAAATTTCTTTTCTCTCATATGCACTTAAGGCTGGAAAAATATAGGCGCGTTTATTAGTTAGTCTGAACAATTATGGCTGTTAATTGTAATATTAAATCAATGTTAAATATATGATATATTTGATGTAATATTAAAATAATTGTTAATTTTTTTTCTGTAAATAATACAAGTAACAGCCATAATCGTTGACGCATAAATATGGTTTATACATAAATATGTGCTTAAATATGTTTAGAAAATAAGAAATAAATGCCTAATCGCAACAATACTTATAACAATAATTAATATCATTATAATGACAATAATAAAAGTTCTGACACTGATTATGGTGGAATGAATTACATAAAAATTAACTAATTGGTGGCAATAAGCATTAGGTCATGCAATAACACTTACATATATAGATCACTTTTTTTCTTCTAATTTTAGCTGATTTCCTAAAAATAAAAACATATTTTTGTCTATTAAAAATATTAAATCATAGAATAGACATATACACACATGCATTTTGTGCATGTATAATATATGCACAATTAAATCTAAATTTTTATATATATATTAATAATAATAATAATATATTATTATTATTATTATTATCATGTTTTGAATTAATAACAAATACAATGTCAGTGAACTCAGTTGAATTCACTGAAAATTGTATTTACACTATATAATCCTAGGATAGGGTATTCTATCAAGTTCATATGAGGGCATTATAAACCATATTTAATCACACTGTAGTCTCCAGTGGAAAGAAGTATCTTCTTTCAAATAAGTCAAAGTAATATCTCTCTAAAAAAACATCAAGCAAGTGTCAAGCCGGCAGATTTTCGAATATCACCATATGCACAAGCCAGTGTTAATATTTCATCGCACCCATACGTACACCAATCTATTTTTAAAGATCATTTAATTAAAACAAATCCTTTCATCATAACAGCAACAGTGTTGAGTTGAGATTGTGACCTCCACGCATTCAGAGACGCTAAAGAGATTTATGGAGGATAGAGAGCCAGCATATTGATTGGTGCAGTTAAGCAGGTCTAAAAGTTCACAATGCTTGGACTGCAGCCAAAAGGAACAAAAACATTTCTTCAGCGTAAGCGGTTTCCATGTGTAACTTATTAAAGATCTATGGCTCCAAGGGGTGGGTGCTGAGAAAATATAATATTAACAACCAAGCAATCACATCTTACTGATGTTATATCCCAACCATAATGACATCTATAACGCTCTCCGTAACTAAAATATCAGAACTGTGTATGCTGGAATTAAATTAGTTGCAGTCAGGATCAAGAATTAACAAGAGCTTGGTGAAAAATTGCTACTGAAAGTGGGAAGAAAAAAATACAATATTTGATGTGTTATTTAGATACGTTTGTATTAAACACTGATTTAATATTACAGGTAAAGCCATACTGAGAGCTACACACTGAGAACTAATCAGCTAATTTAAATGAAACATTTGACACTTAATGAGTGTTTATATATGGTTAGAAAATAAGAAATAAATGCCTTATAACTACAATATTTCATTTTTATTAAAAGGCAATATTTGTAATAGTAATTAATATTAATATAATATCAATAATTAATGTTCTGACACCGATTGTGGTCTGAATGAATGACAAAAATGAACTTATTTGTGGCAATAAGGATTATTACGGGCAATACCACATCTATAGCCTATAGAAATTGATCATTTTGTTCTTCTATTTTTTTCTGAAACTAAAATAAAATAAACTAAGAAAGAAAAAAAACTAGGAACGCTTACAGTGGCGTTTAGATACATTTCCATCTTTTAATAGTATTAAATCACACAATAGTACATGACATCATAGGCAAACAATCTACAACGCGTTTGTTTGCACTGCAGAGATTAAACACACATAGCAGGTTAAATATTAAATTCCAGTTCCTAAAAGTTAAAAGGTATTTTTCATATATTTATTGCAGCAGACAAAACGAAGAAAGTGCGCATATTAATGGCTATAAATCCCTTCAATCCTTGAGTTTCATCTCGCTTAGAAATTGTGGCTGTAAAGCACACAGCCCTTGTTGACAAAAATCTGAAGTTTGTTTTGGATTTAATCATCAAAGTTGAGCAGAAACTTTTGAGCCACCAGAGCTCTTGAACTCCCACTGGTGGGACGCAGCAGCAACTTAGTGTTAAGTATGCAATTCTACACAAAAACCCCGTGATCTAAAATAAACTTAATCTGTCACATTACCTTGAAAGTAGCTTTAGCTCCCCTAAACACTTGTCAGTGTCAATATTGTCTAGTTTCCTTGCAGTAGTCGTGTTGAGATAGCTTAACCTTTAGGTTCTGACCGCAGACAGGATATTTTTAGTACGTTAGGCTATAATACTTTCACTACTGTATTTAAATTAACGTGTAATTATCACAGCTTAGTCCTTTGTCCGTAAACCGTGCTTTTAGAACTTCTAGTAACGTTAGTGCTTTAGAAGTGCGTATTCACTCCAACTTTGTGAAAATGAACTTATGTAACAGAATTATAAATGGACAAAAGAATAATAACTCACCTCTTGTAAATTTTGTGAAACATATTCCAACAAGAGGCAGCAGAAGCAGCAGTCTACATGCCCAGCTCAGTAATGGAGCCATTCCAGCAGGCGAGGCAATCACACGCTCCCAGAGTTATGTGTGGAGTAGTAAGTAGGCTGTAGTTTAGTATGTGGCTCCAAATAGTCAACTTCTCCAAGGATTCAATGACTGAGAGGTAGTCAGTGTCACGTACTTCCGGGTGACCGTTCGTTCTAAAGAACGGTGATCTAAAGACTTTCGTCATTCTTGTTCTGATTTCCTTTAAAGATTCCGGTCCTTTTACTACGCTTGAGGGAAAATATCATACAGAAAAAGAAAGAAATGCAATACCATATTATCTGCCCACAGTAGCCGAGTCTTTTGCTAAATTATATCATTCCCAGAGTAGCCAACCTAAAAATAATAAAGTAATATTAAGTGTAATGAGTCAGTACAATGCAATCAAATTGCTTATATAGATCACGAAATAAATGGTAATAATCATTGACATACTTCCTTTTTTTTAAATAGCGGTCTAGTGACAGTGATTAAGTTACAGCAAAACGCACGTGTATCTCCAACCTTTAGTAAGTAACTTCTTTAAGCTTCACGATCAGTTCAATCTTTGTTTTTCCGAGGCAGACATGAAAAGTTACAATTTGCAGTTCTATTCAAAAAAGATCCTATTCATAAGAGTCATTCGTTCGGGAATCAAGCTAAGCTAGTCGCCATGTATCTTTCGGTTCACTTTAAGAGAACCGACTCAGAAGAGTCATTAATTTAGGACTCGAACTACGCTGGTCGCACTGTAAGTATTAATTCTCTATAATGAAAGTTCATAAAAATGTTTAGGTTTTTTAGCAAACCAGTCTTCATAACAATATCAGTTTGAACGTTTTAAATATTCAAATTAAGGCTGTTTTGCAATATTTGCCAATGAATTATCAGACCTACTGTATTATCAATCAGTTAATTCAAGAATAGGCCTACTGGTTCACAAATCAGAAGTCTCTATAGATTGCGAAAGATTTACCAGGAAAACTCATTTGTTTTCACTTTTTTTTTTTTTTTTTTAATAAATCCTTCTTATTCCTGATTTGTCATGGTAAAATCCTGATTGCGGCAATGACACTCAGCTTACTGGAACTGGATTTGTATTCTTTAATGACTCATTGCTTTCACATGCCCTTTTGAATAGATGGCCTGTATCTACTTGGACACTTAAATCGACAGGGGCATAACCAAAAACAAACAAAAAAAAAAATAGGTGCAAATGTTGCAATAATATCCACCAGCAATCTCCTAGAGCTCTCTAAATGGATTTTTATGGGCCAGAGTATTTATTCAGCAGCATGTGAAGATTAAAGATAGGAAAAGCTTTAAAGGGATGGTTAAAAAAAACTGTGTGGTTATGAATGGTGGGCTGTGATTAGCATGCATTTAAGGCAAAGAGTTAAAAATGTAATTCTGTTCTGTGTTTTTCAATATATGCGCAGTGAGAAACTAAGGAATCTAATTTGTTTTGCTTGCCAGGTCTGTTTTTGTCCGGCTGTCTCAGCAAGTCTGGGTTCACTAACCCTAGACATGGTCAGAACTTTTTTAGTCAAGGACACAGTGGTCAGATCAGATAAAAAAAAAAAAAAAAAAAACAGACAGCTTTTCAAATCAGCATTTGTTGCTTGGGCCCTTATTTTTATTTTGTTTTATTAAAATGAACTGGAGCTTTTATAACATGTCTGATCTGGGCATGATTTTATTGGTGACCTTAAACCAGCCATATTATATATAATATACTATATTATATTTATATTTGGCTACAATGGATATTTCTGTTGTTTAGAATAACCTCTTAATGATACATATCCATTTTTAAGGGTTTATTTTATATCATAGAAGTGGAAAATTTCCTTTGGCCTTGTTTCCCAGGATACTACAAACCCTTCATTGTCTTTTGTCACCAACGAAAAATGTGTATCAAAACATTCCATGCGCCAGATCATAATGTGCTATCTCAGTTCAGACCCTTATGCCTCATGAAACTGTACACTGCTCTCATAACATGTCAATGCAAAAATGACAAATTTACAGACGTGAGCTTGATTTATGCTTTACAGTCTCAGGAACCTCTCTCAGGATATTACAGAACAACACAACTTACAGTAAGATAGATAGATAGATCAATGCATACATACATGCATATAAATAATGAAAAATCATCACATTTTCAGAGGAAGTAACCTCACTCTCTGGTAATGATATACAGTTATTATTCTGAGAGGCATAAAACATTCTGGGCGGTGTGTTTAGTCTGGATAATGTCTTCGTCAATGCATCTTCGTTCATCTCAGATGGGTCCCACAGATTGGTGTTTGCCGTGAAGACAGGGTAGAAAATATGATTGGGGCAGACGAGCTCTCATTCCCCTGTGCTGTGCTGGCCGATGTTGCCTGGAAACAGATGGAGAATCACAGTCCATCATGCATTTATGGTGGTGATTACCCTGAGTATCAGCCTGCAAGGCCACATACAATTAGTCTGCAACCACAATAACGTCAAGTCAAGTAAATCTTGTAGACATCCTGTTTAAAATAAAATAAGTAAGCCTGTTAGAAAAAGTAGCCTTGTTTACGAAACAGTCTGAAATTACCCGATTAAATGAGTCTTCAAATGACTCGCATTTAATTTTCCACCTGTATATCCACACTATTTCCTTTCACGTCATAATTTTCATAAAAGCTAGATCAAGACAACCTCCCAAGTCCTTATAAGCCATTCAGTGTTACAACATACCTTAAACTAGAAGATTTTTTTTAAATTTTAGTTAAAAAATGCCTTCAAAGAGGAGATGATACAGTACATTTGGTTATGTCCCAACCTGCAAATCACACTGAAATTCCTTGGTAGCAATTACATGACATCTATGTCGACATATAGAAGAACAGCTAATTTAGCACATGTAAATGCTAATACTCATTTAAAATTTGAAGACCGTGTTTAATCATATTTGTTATTTTATTGTTTATAAAACAGGGTTGCTATTTGATATTGGATGAGAGAATCACCTCTCAGTGTCTGAAGGTCATTATATTATTTGTGCTGGTAATAATAAGTTTCCTATGCAATCATTTAATGTCACAGTATACCTGTGGGCGACTAAGGTTACATTTCATTATGCAATACACTGACATTTGCAAAAAAATTCAGAGCACTGATGCCGGAATGTTTTTAGTTTGGTGAAAACTGTAAAGTGATTGGTGGGAAGGTTAAATAACTTGCTGACTCACTGTCGATGAACATTATTTGAAACATTTGTATGATAATTTATTTGCCAGCTTAATATTAGAAAATATTAATGTAGGTTTGACCTTTCAGGCTGATATAAAGCAATAGTTCACCCAAAAACAACAACAACAACAACAACAACATTTTTCATGGAAGGAAAGTCAGTGGTGACCAGAACATGTCAAGCTGAATGAAACAAAATAAAAAGCAGAAGAAGACAAAAAAAAAGAAAGAAAAAAAACTATAATAAACTTTAAACTATAATTCCTTGACATCTTATTCAAAATGTAAAAAAAAGTTTTTGCTTTTTAGTCTATTAAATTTAGTGATGCCATACGATTAACCACGATTAATCTCATTCAAAATAAAAAATTTGGTTTACATTTTTTATATATTTTATTTTTCAATATTTACATGCATAAATTTGTACTCATATAATTGATATTGTAAGTATATTTAATATACTGTAACATTTACAATCTTCAGTGTGAACGTTACATAAGATAAACCCTCTTGTTTTTGTCTTGTGGTTAATATTGCACCCATTTCCTACACAACTCTAAGTTCACAGAAAAATGAAAATTCATGAATTCATGCATGAAAGAAGTTATTAATAATATTGGTAACCAAACAGTTGATGGTATCCATTGACCTCCATAAGACGGAAAAAAATTTAAGTCAATGACTACTGTCATCTTTATGGTTGCCAACATTTTTCAAAATATTGCACTTAACAGAAAAGAGACTCAATGACAGAATTTTCTTTTCCTTTTTGGCTGAACTCTCCTTTAAATCCACTGTCAAAAGAGAGCCAGTGAAAAAAAAGTGTGAGAACTCACTATCTCTGAAGTGTTGTCTCTCTTAATGCAAAATAGTGCAGCTAACCGTTCAGAATGCCATGCAATCAGACTCAACAACAGCTCGGTAAACTGAGATAGAGGATAGATAAAGAATAAAGTGTCAGATCACGTTACCCACTTATCCATCTTATGGAAAACAAACTGCTTCAGGTCACCTTGAACAATGGTTTGCCTAAAACAAAAGATCGCTTTTCTTTTTGTCCCTTGGATCCACTTTTCTTACGATTTCCTTAAAGCAAAATTGGAAAGAGAGAGTTAACGGATTAATATGTATTTGGGTCTTGTGTTCATGTTATGTAAAACGCCTGTAGGGTTTAATTCATTGCCAATTATCCTATACAGGAAGTTGAGAACAAAGGCTTGCCACCGTAGCAGTGATTCTTGCACAAAAATTCATAATCACTGATGAATCTGAGATGATTGCTTGAAGATATATTGGAGGAGAGACTTATCATTTGCATAAAATAACAAGTACCTGTTCATGTCTTTACTCTTTTTTGCAATTATCAAAACTTTCACATATAATTCAATGTGTTACTTTTTTGTAATTGTTTATGAAATTTACTAGTAATTTCTAAATAAAAATCGTTTCCATGCTATTTTTAAGTGTAGAAATCATGTATGCTATACAGTATACAGTCAGTACTGCATTTGTAATTAGTTTTTATGTATTCATATTTGTTTGCAACAGAAAGATACTTCAGATTTAGAACCCTGCATTTTTACGTTCATAATATACAGTAATAATCAGTATAATAAGTATAATATTCTTGTACATCTCATCCACTCAGCTGCTGTGTTAAGCACAAGAAGCCATATCACAGCATTTTACAAAGATATTCCATTTTCATAGCAGCATCATTTGAGGATGTAATCAGCAGTTAAATCACTCATAACGTGGAAACGGGTAGTATATAAAAAGGCAGGCGTAACGTCATTTCAGAGAGCTTACAGAATCAGCTATAAACTTTGGTATTGAAATTGTTATTATTAAAACAGTACAGGTATAAATGAATAGTAAAAGCGTGATTTCAATTCTGCACCCACATAAGTTAGGTCTTTTTACGGTTTGTTACTGGCAGAACAGCTCAAGAGCGTAAGTACAGTATGTTTCATTGTATCAAAAATCAAAATATGCATATACATGATTATTAATACCTGCATTGCAGAACTGCTCTTGGTGGAAGCTTTAAGATGACCAGATTTCGACATTTTTATTTGTTTGGTGAGCTATATTGTAAGCTGATTATGTGTGTAGTGAAAACTGTACATTATCCATTACTTTTCATGTCTTTTTTTTTGATGTCTTTAATGGAACGAGAGTGATGACTAACAGCAGGTTGCTACATTTGTATTAAAAGTAGGGCCTAACAGTATTAGTCTCTGGATGTCTGGCAAAAAGTATAGTTACCCTTTCAGTCGAATCACTTCGTTGTTACATATGGGAACTCGCCAGAGAGACCAAATGTCTTTGAGCTTAATACAAAAGGCCAATGAATATTTGGCATGGACTTGTTTGCGCTCAGGTGCACCTCATCACTGTGGGAGTATAAGAGGGCACGAGCGGAATGCACATGCAGACTTTCGCTTCAGAGCTGTTCTGAGCTACTTCAGGAGACCCCCTCTGCGAGTTTGGAGAGTGATACGAGGAAGAGTCCTGCTTTCAAGAGTTCTTGCTTTCCTGCTCTCTCGTCTGACAGTTTTTTTTATCTGGGCGGCTGTCAGTGGATCCTGCGGGCTGGTAGCCTTTTTAAAGGCTGGATGTGCCAGTCATCTTGCAAATCCAGCGAGCAAAGACCTTTTTGAGTGCACTGAGCTGCCGCGATAGGTCTTCCCTGGGCAGCCGGGAGAAAGAGTGAAATTTTCCCACGGTTGGTGACGCGTTCTCTGGAATGTCGACCCAATCGTGCGTTTCTGGGTGCGGGAGTTTCCTCACCTCTTCGGACAGGCATGATCGCTGTTTGTGTGTCTGGGTCGAGCACACACTGAGGCAGCTTTTGTGAAAGGTCAATGCGCTCATTGCGAGCGTATGACCATGGCTACATTGAAGTCCCGCCTCTCGCTTGCGAGACGGCTCCCCTCGTGTCCTTCCTGCGCCGCGGCGAGGCGCTTGGGGGATTTCCAGGTGAGCGTTCAGAATGTTCCGTCCGGGGTGAAAGCCGTGCGGACTTCTGATGCACCATATAGTCCCGTGGTCCTCCTGGAGGAGACCGGTTCCTTGTAACAGGGCTGAGTGTGTCCTTCAGAGCACCCCGAGAGGATGAGATGTCTTCGGCAGCATCAGAGGGTGAGTCAGAGGGTAAGGCTGAAGCGGCCTCGGTAGGGCACTGCGCTGCGGTGTCTGCCCCGTCCGCAGTGGGTACCGAACTGTCTGCTCTGCTCCTCCGCGCCGCGGTAGGAATCGGTTTGGAGGTGCCGCGTACCTCTTCAGCCGACCCTTCACGGCTGGATGATTGGTTTCTAGGGGTTAGAGATGTGGCTCCACTGCTCCCAGTGCCATGAAGGTCGTGGCGCGTACCCTTGGCCAGGTGATGTCCACCACGGTGGTCCAGGAGCTACTTCAATGGCTGAGCCTGACGCAATGCAGCCGAACAGTCCCTGTCCCCGCTACGGGCTGCCCCACTGCTGGCACGGCGGTCAACGTTCCCTTGATACCCCTGTCGACACGGCTCGGAGCCTGGATAGTGCTCCCGGCCCCCTCGCAGTGGTTGATTCGGACGGTACGCCTCGGCTATGCGATTCAGTTCGCCAGGCGCCTGCCCCGGTATCACAGCATTCGCTCTACTTCAGTCCGCTCAGAGAGCCATGCTGTCATACTGCACGCGGATATTGCTGTCCTACTGGGAAGGAAGCAATTGAGCCTGTCCCTCCAGCCGAGATGAGGTCAGGGTTTTACAGCCCTTACTTCATTGTGCCCAAAAAGAGATCCTGGATCTGGTTGCTCTGAATCGGTCTCTTCTCAAGATGCCATTCAAGATGCTCACTCCGAAGCGCATACTGACATGCATTCGGAGCCAGGATTGGTTTGCAGCCATCGACCTGAAGGATGCGTACTTTCATGTCTTGATTCTGCCTTGCCACAGACCCCTTCTGCGGTTTGCGTTCGAGGGTCGAGCATATCAGTATCGTGTCTTACAGCATAACGCGGCCTTAGAGTCATGGCCCGTTCCATGGGTGTTCCCATATGTAACGGCGAAGGGATTCGACTGAAAGGGTAACATCTAGGTTAAGAACATAACCCACGTTCACTGAAGGAGGGAACGGAGACGTTACACTTTCTCCTGCCACGAATCTGAGGTCGCGCTGACGCTGGCTCGGTTCTTCAGCGAAAACCTACATGTGTATTCCGCTCATGCCCTCTTATACTCACACAGTGATGAGGTGCACCTGAGCGCAATCAAGCGCAAGCCAATATTCATTGGCCTTTTGTATAAAGCTCAAAGGCATTTGGTCTCTCTGGTGAGTTCCCATATGTAACGTCTCCGTTCCCTCCTTTAGGGAACATGGATTACGTTCGTAACCTAGACGTTGTCCTAGAGAATTTTTGTAGTTTTGACACACATGACCGGTCCTTGTTCTTAACTGTTACTCATTAATTTGGTATAGTAATGTGATTTATGTATAAATATATTAACGATTTATGTTGGTATATATTAACAATTTAATACATATCATTTTTTTATTTAACCTTTATGTTTAATATGACCTTTCCTGTGATTAAAACTTGATAAGTATATGCAGATATTTTGATATTTTAGTAACTATAGCTTGGTTATTTTTTTAGTCTATGTAGTCTTGTGTAGAAATATAATAGCAGGCCTACACCTTTCCAAAGCAAGCTATAGAAATTGAGGTATCATTCAGAACAAATTAAACGACAAAACATAATAGTTTAAGCTAGAGGCTTGTTCAGTTTTATTTCTTTAATATGAATAATAAAGCTAGAATTTAAATCACCGCTAATTTTTTTTTATTTTTATTTTTTTATTGACGAATATTTGTTAACCAAGTTAAAACTGCTATGCTTTGACTGGAAGGTGATGTATTGGATAATAATGTGCAATAACTTTAATATGCCTAATGCTCTTATTCTTATGCATAGATGAACATTAAGTACCATTCTTATAATTACCGGATTAAGATTTAAGAAAGCAAATGAATCACAGTGAAAAACAAACACCAATTTCAGCATATGTTCAAAGAACAGCTGGAGTTTGGACCTCATGGGGCATAAGAGCAAATAAACACACTGACTTGAGCCAAATGAAATAAATGGCACCTTTTATATCTCATTTCTTTTTTACTTTAAAACAAATCGTTATTTCTTTGTTCAAATATGATGTTGTTATATGTGCAAAATCATGCAAAATGTTGAATGTTAAACAAAAATATTTTTTTTGTTTACTGACAGGAGTAATGGACAGCACATTCCAGGGCCCGGTTTATGGCAGGGCTCCCTCTGACCATAATAGTGGACATACGTTTGCTACATTTTGATTGGAACTTGGTGAACTAACATAAGCAAACTGTCCAACACCATCAGATAAAGATGCCAGGACAATGGTCAGATACCTCTTAGAGGGCAAGAAGACCTTTGGTACAAAGCCTGGGAAGGACAGTGCTTCTCATTGGTCAAAATGTAGTTTCTACCCTTCACCCACCAACAGATTGACTCTTAAGGTTTTGGTCTTTTACTGCCATATAAATTCCCTAGGATCTCTGGATGCAGCAGCAGTGGATGAAACAAAGAGAGATCACATAGTTCCCTCCAAATCCGTTCATAACTATGTTCTCAAACCTACAACACACACATCTTATTGTAATGAACAAGGAAGCAAGTGTTAACAATATTTATTTACAGGATGAGTAGGTAATTCCAGATAACAGGTGAGTTGCAGATCACATAGAGCATCACAGTAGATGTATGAGAGATGAACTTAATGAGTCCTTTCTGGTTTGTAGGATACAGAGGTACATGAGGGGAACAGGCGAGATGACCACAACCACACACCACTTGATCCACGATGACATGAAGAGGAGACTGGGGACATGGAGACACACAGAGGTTCAAGGAGCATACTAGGAGAGACCAGGAAAGACAAAGGGTAAGTACAGAAATGCAGTGGAGCAATAGAGTCCGCTTTCGTGATACGAGCTTGGACGTAGACTGAATGAGTGTGTGTGGTTATATGTGGTAGTAATCAGTGATGGCAGGTGGCGGTGGCAGGTGAGACTGATTAGGTTCATGTGGTATTGATCGGTGCATCAGGTGAGAGAGAGCTTAGGTGACTGAGGTGAAGGTGGAGCCTGTGCTTCCGTGTTCCAGGCAAGAACCTTCTGCACTTGCTCCAGGGCCACATCTGCATGTTCCAGATCTTAGGACCCTTTGGTGCTCCAGGAGATCAGCATCCTCCAGCTCGTGTTCAAGGCTGACGAAACGGATTGCTGTATTGTCACCAGCACAACCAGTGGATGAAGTCACCGTTACTGGACTGCTCACTCAACCACAGAGAATGTAACTATTACTTATTCAAGAGACTTCCAGAGACTTTGGCATTGTTGTGTATTACCAGTATATGATTTCCTAATTTATTTAAGATATTATATAGCTGATTCTCATAGTATGGCTGACTGTTTGGGGCACCACTGAAGACCTTGCAACCAGCTCTCTCCATCTCTCTCTGTCCTCTCTTTGTATGTCACTCAACCTTTGTCCAGTCCATTCGGAAATGTTGTCTTCCCACCTTCCCATGTGATCTTTGTAAGAAATGCAGAGGAGTCTGCGAAAGCATCTCATATCTGTGGCTTTTATTCTTTTCTCTAAATCAGCGGTAAGGGTCCAAGACTCGAACGCATACAGAAATATTGACATCACCAGGGAGCACATCAGTCTAATCTTGGAGCTGATAGAAATATTTTTGTTCTGCCAGATGGTCCTCATTTTTGCTGCTGATGTTTGTGCCATTCTGCTGATTTATGGTTTTGAACCTTGGTCTGAAACGATGGCTCCAAGGTATTTAAAACTACTGACTATTTCTAATTTCTGTCCACTGACTCTGATCTCTCTTGTGATGCCTTTGGCGTTGTTGGTCATCAGCTTAGTCCCACTTCCGCTTGCTCCCGCAAGATTATGTCCCGCTGCCGCAAAAATATATATTTTCTCCCGCCCGCAATATTCAAGTTTTGTCCCACACATTGTGATGTCTTTGTGTACCAGAAACCCTTGTGTTTGTCATCTCTTTAACTGAAGTAAAGCTTGTGTCCCTCGTGTGTTGTTGTTTCCCCCATGTTCTTCCACCATACTTCACAAAAGTCCTAGGATATGCCAGCGGTACCTGTTCATTTCATGAGTAAGTTTGCCTGTTGTTCTCAGCATTCTTACATTCCAGGTGCTAACGACGATGTTACTCCTGGCCCGAATCTTCTTGTTGTCTGCATCAGTAGCACACTTTCAACCTCCGCCCTGGTGATCGCCAAGAGGCTTGGCCCTTGTTAACCCGGGCGATAATCGAGCTGGTATGCAATTGAAGTTGGTTGACATCTTCTTCATGTGGTGTATCTAGGGCAGGAAGCACCTGGTGGAGCCCATGCCTCTCCAGGTTTGACCACAGCCGACAACCTCCAACTCGGTGGCTTGCCTAGGTCATGAACATGTAGCTGTTCAGGTGCATCTGGGAGCACTGTCCGCCTTGGCTGGTGACCTGCATCAAGGAGGTAATTCACCCAGTGGTGCCATGTAAACAACACCCCCACACGTGGTTTAGCCCACCAGCTGAAGCAGTTGCTGTGGGTGTGGAACGAGGAGCCAGCACGTGAGAGATTTAGGGGGTGGATGAGGACCAGTGGTGCTCGTCCATTCTTCAAGTAGAATGCAGCTTGCCAGACATCAAAGGTGCTACCTCTATCCAGAGCCTTCTACACCTCCAGCTGATTCATAACAAATAATCTTTCCATATTTGTTTGATGCATAATATTTGTTCTACACCTTATTTCTTTCAGAGTAGCAACAGTTTATCTTTCCAGATAACGTAACTCTGACATAGCAACATCCAACTTGATCATTTTATACATCTTATTGCACTATTCCTATTTCATTTATAGTGTTTATTTAGTAGTTATGATTACTCTTGTCTATCTTTGGTAATTAAATCTGTTTTATTACACTTGTGTCTTCCTTGTGTTGATGATTCAGAAAGGTTCTACAAGTTAGACATCCCACCAATCTTTCTTATGTGATGTACTCATTACCACACCCTAAGTGACACGTGATCCAATTATCACAAGGTCAACACGAGTACCCATCTCTACACCCATTTCGGACCCTGGATTGTTGAAAGCGAAATTCACTACACAGGTTTTCAGTTTTTTTGTGAGAGTCTCACACGGTGGCCTAAATAATAAAGTAATGCTACAACTTAAGCAGGCTGTGTGATTCATCATTAGTAAGTATTTCAACGCTTCTTTCTGAGAAGTTTTCCTTTTGTTAATCGTCTCTCCATGAGGAAGTGGCTCACTGTGGCCTTATGGCAGTGATGCACTGAATGTTTTATTACTCCAAGGCTCTACATGTCACTACATCTCGTTGTGCTCATCACAATATCGGAGTATGTTAATATCTAAACAGTTCTGCTTGGATGCAATATGTCTGAATAATTTTTTTTTTTTTATTATATTCCCTCCTATTTAGCAGGCTGCCGTCTCAACAGGGCCCACCCAGATGAGCACAGCTCAAAAACTGCATTCCGCAGAGGACTGGATGATCTTGGTATTTCCCTCCTTAAATTCAGATACCCATTGAAGTGAGACTCCCATAAGATGCCTAATGAAGCAAATAACTGATTCAGGGTTGGTTTTGAAGAGGCAGGAGGGAGGAACAACATAGCGATGCCGAGGCTGGAACCCACAAGACAAAGCTGTCGACTCTCATTTAGATGTCTTACTGGAGACAGTGCCAAAGTGTTTTTCTACATTTGCTTGGAATAATCACAGAAAACTCTCAGAGCTCAACTTTCACTTTGAGGAAGAGGAAGCAAAGACAAAGGCATGCCTGCCAGGCCCAGCACATATCTGCAATACTGCTTTAGAAAAGTCTAATGAAGTTCACTTCATACAGAGTAAGAGAAGTGGTACATTAATTACATTTAACAGATTAGATAACCCAAAATGAACATTCTGTCATTATTTAATCACCCCCATGTTGTTTTGAGCCTGCATGGCCTATTTATTTTCTTTCATGGGACAGAAACTCTCTTGTGCACTATATTATGAATTATAAAACTATGAAATAGCTTTTTGTGAAATTAGTTAATATTCACTCATTATCTTCACCACTAGAGGGCTGGTAACTGCTGGGTTCAGAGACACGGAGTTAAATGCAAGAATCAGAATAGGTTATTGATTCTCAAATGGGTGGTTCAGACCAGCTTTGTGAACTGGATTTGATGATTTATTGATGACAAAACTCAAAAGATTTTCAGATATCACTACTTTTCTTATAAACTCATGGTCTCTTATTTAGGTGAAAAGCAGTTTGACAAAGGTAAGTAAATAAATATGATACATGTAATGTTTACTTTTGAACGAACTATTCCTTTAATTTACATTTGTAAGAGACAGCAATAAAAATCGAATACTTTTTCCTACGGTTTAATACATTTTTCCTATTGATTTTTTTTTCTCTTGGGTGTTGAGCCTGTGTTTTGAATTACGCTTTGCATTGTGTTTAGAGTTAAAGGAAATGTCCATAAACTTAACTGGTATTTTTCTGACAGGACATTCCTTTTTTTTTTTTATGGATTTATTTTCTTGTAGTTTCTTATAGCGTTATTTTTCATCATTGTAAAGCACAGTTTATCGTTTAGAATTGGTGTATTTTTTAGGCCATTTTCAGCTCTTGATGTTTTAGCATTCACGACAAGTATCTGTCTGTGCTTTAAAGAGTCGACTGGCATGATACAAAATTACCACATTTTAACTGGAACTCTTTGTAATACAGAATCGCATTCTTTCCCATAAACCGTTTTGCCAGTATATGTGTTGGGACTTCAGGGGAAAGTCCAGGAAGGTCACAAACTCCTGACTGAAAGGTCAGTGCTGGGGAACAGTGCCAGAAGGCCAGAACAAAATCATTCAAAAAAAAAAAAAGAAGAGTTTTACAAAGATTTCCTTTGGACAAATTTACCGCTTATATGACTCTGCAATCTCTTATTTCAGTTGTTGGAGAAAAGCCAGATATTTCGTAGGTTAAGCAATCCAGTGTTCTGGAACATTCAGTTCAAGCCTTTAAAAAAAAAAACACAACTCTCAAACTCTGGACAGTTGCAAGGAGTGAGGTTAGTATTGATATGAAAACACCACAGTGACCTTAATCCATTGAATGTTTGGTCTTAGATAATGGATAAGAAACACTAATTGTTGCCTAATATTAATATAGTAAGTATAATATAAGCCAACTGCATTCTACTGATACTCTACTAACACTGTAGTGAGAGTTAGGTGATATGCATTACTTACAGTCAACATAATGTGTTAAAGGCACCCTTGAAATAAAGTGGATTAAAATAAACCTAGATTTAATTTTTTATTCTAGAATTTGTCTCTAAAGCTTTCGGGCAGCCCTCAGCCGCAGCTATAATCACCGGAAAGTAACTTCAGGATCGTATTACTTAGCTGTTTCTGGGTTGTGGACTTCTATGATGAGTGATGCAGTGTCCTATAACTCAATTAGAGGAGACACAGTCTAAAGATTTTTTTTTTTCTTCAAGAATCATTTTCTAATTCAGTTTATTAATCTAAGCAAAGATATCGCGAGCTGTCAGACTAGAGAATCCTCATTATTCAATACACCTGAGGAAACTGACAGGCCCTGTAATGAGATTCTCACTCTGTGCTTTTGCAGGCTCATACCAAACAGCACAGGGTGCTGCGGAGTAACTCTCTAGAATAAAAGCATGTAAAGGGTTCAAGAAAATTGGGATTAAGTTGGTTCAGAATAAATGGATGCTCTAGATGCCGCATAACTATTTCGCTGTTGGCTTGTTGAAACAGTGTCACTCTCACTAATGTTATAGACCTCAATTCAAAAATATATTTAATTGAATTACCCCCCTGTGCTCACTAATCAGTTATAGGGACAAAAATATATCCTTTTTCTCAGTTATGAAAAACATGAGAAACTACTGCATTATAAAATTAGAAAAATTGCAATGCCACTGTCGGATTTCAGCTTCAGATGCTATGCATAAATTAATTTATTCATACTGGCTGTACATACATACATTTATGCAGTAATTATATGCATGTTAATTATTGTGCAGTTGTCTGACATCCTAACAAATCGGTCTAACATGTTTTTTATAAACTTGAATTCATTTTCCAAGTCATTATTTACATACAAGCATCTTCCTCCGCTTATCCGTGGCTGGGTCGCAGGGCAGCAGTCTAAGCAAGGACACCCATCCTTGCCTCTCCACTTCCTCCGGCTCTTCTGGGGGAACACCGAGATGTTCCCAGCCAGCCGAGAGACAAAGTCCCTCCAGCGTGTCTTAGGTGTTCCCCAGGGCCTCCTCCCGGAGGGACATGCCCAGAACAACTCCTCAGGGAGGCGTCCGGAACAGATGCCCGAGCCACCTCAGCTAGCCTTTCTTGATGTGGACGAGCAGTGTCCTCAGCTTCCCTGGGAAAGTCTATGCCAGGGTACTCAAGAGAAAAAATCCGATAGTCGAACCTTGGATCCAGGAGGAACTTTGCGGCTTTTGTCCTGGTCGTGGAACACTGGACCAGCTCTATACCCTCTTTAGGGTACTGGAGGGTTCATGGGAGTTTGCTCAACCAGTTCACATGTGTTCACATTCTACCGCGTCCGTCGCAGTGTCCTGTAGGGGGTGTTCTGGAAGTATGGGGTCCGGGGCCCTTTGCTAAAGGGCTATCTGGTCCCTGTATGACCGGAGCAGGAGCTTGGTTCGCATTGCGATTTGACTTTGGGTCATGACAAGATCGAAAATGAGTTTCCTCCGTAGGGTGGCAGGGCGCTCCCTTAGAGATAGGGTGAAGAGTTCGCTCACTCGGGAGGAGCTCGGAGTAGACCCTGCTCCTCCACATCGAGAAAGGCCAGCTGAGGTGGCTCGGGCATTTCGGATGCCTCCCTGGGTCATTATTAATGCCTTTTAAATTATCTACATTCATAATTAAATGCTTCAACTCTATTGTTTTGTACATTTTAATTATGTGAATTATTTAGGTGCTTAAAACTAAATGTATTTATGCATGGACTATCGGTGGTACATTGTGTACATAAATTAATAAATATTTTTATATGCTATTGTGGCTGTTGGCAAAAAATTATTCTTTACAGATAATAAACTGATGCTACAACCTGATTGCAACAGATCTAACCTTTTTTTTACCCAATTATGGCAAACTATTGAACTAAAACCCAAAAAGGTCTTTTATCTAAATACTTCCAGAAGGGGGATTAATTCTTGTCTTGGTGCTAAATCTATCTATTTGTTTGAAGTTGGACTTGAGGTATTAAGATCTTCCTTTTGGCTTTACGGTGTTGATAGGTGCTCTTTGCTTTTAAGGGGCTCCTTATCAAAATCTGTCCTTGGCCTTTCGTTCATTTTTAGTCTCAACACGTACCAGGCTCACCTTTACGAGAATATCACTCCCATCAAACACTTAGACAAATGTCATTTCTGAGATGAAGTTTGTCAAAAGCTTTGGCTATAACAGGGATGCCTATAAAAAAAAAATGAATGTGAGCTTTGAGGAACTGCATCGAAGGCAATGAGTTATTAGCACAGTTAATGCTACTGCCGCTGCATCAAACTGTGGAGAGTTGGATCTGGATAATAAATGAAGACTGAATGCAATTTTGGTTGAAAAATTGCATTTTTAACTTGAACCTGATGCATCGTGGCTGAATCTCTCCATCATCCGTGACATTCTGTCAAGGTTAAGGATTTTGTTTACCAGTCAACTTATTAATGTCACCGTTCTCATCTTTTCTATCATTTTGTTGACAGTCACCCAATTCATAAAGCTAGAGATAAAGTTAGTAATTCGACAAGTATCAGACAGACCTCTCTGTCTTTGCAGACTCAGGCCTCAGATAAGCAGCTCACATTCATTTTACATCTGTGTCCTTCAGCTTTCATACCGAAAAAGTCTTGTTTTGCTGTGTACTGGACACTTATGCTTGCTTTCTTGAAGTCTACATTGAACATCCATGTTTTATGTACAACCCTTGTTATTCTTATATCCTCATAAAGTTGTTGTATAAAAACACTAAAATATACATCAAGATGACCTATTGGCATATTCTTTTTCATTTTATCTCAAGGGTGGCATAGCATTTAAACAGGGAAAGGTTAATGGCATTACAATGACTTTCTCAAACAGGTTATTGATTAAATGTTAATTAACGTTTGGATGTTCGCCAGCTGATGCAGCATATAATATAATACTCCGGACTTTGTCTTGCGGCTATATGGACCTATAATACACATCTGATAGCCAGTCCAACAGTTGTGGTGCTGTAACCTTTTACTGCTGATAGATTTCCTCTTTTCCGTTAGCTAAAGCACTCACAGTTAAGTGCGTGATTAATGCATGAATGCATGTTGAATGTGAACTTCTTGGAATATATATGAACTCGTTCTCAGTGCGATGCGTGAAATATGAACTGTGCTATGCTATCAGAGTCCACATTTTTTGCAGTTATGGTACTCTTTAAAATGATTTTTGTTGTTTTGTGTACTAAGCCACTGATATTTTGGTAACAATTTATTTTAAGGTGTCCTTTTATGCATTTACATGAACTAATATAATAACAATTAATGTATGCTTAATTACATGCCAGTAACACTAAGCCAAACCATAATCCTAACCATAGTACATGTAGCTAACATTTCTCATTACTTAAATATACAATTAATTGTAACAATGGCTCATTAAAATAAAGTATAACCAATATTTTCTATATTATTACATTTATGTTGTGGGGTTAGTTCACCCCAGAATGAAAATTCTGCCATTAATTACTCATGTCGTTTCAAACCCATAAGACCTTCGTTCATCTTTGGGACACAAATAAGGATATTTTTGATAATATTCAGGAGCCATCTGACCTTTCATAGACAGCAACTGAAATGATCCCAGAAACATAATAAAAATATTGGTAAACGTTCATGTGACATCAGTGGCTCAGCTTTTGCGACTCTAGGAGAAAACTTTTTTTAAAAAAAAATAATAATAATTTACTAACATAATTAGACATAATTTACTCAACCATTCTTCTCCCCTGACTTACGGCTTATGCCATTTTAGAGAGTATCACAACACAACGCATACATATTTGACTTAGTCAGCCTTGTTTACAATAATAAATAAATCAATTATTTATAGTCGACTTTTTCTTTTGAGAGACAATAACTATACACAGTGAATTTTCAGATTTTAAACTTAGCAGGATATTTTCATTCACTTACACATGGAAGCCCGTTTCCTCCACTAAATAATAAAAAAAGGTTATTGAATTTTTTTTTTTGCCGAATTGTGAGATTTAAAGTTGCAATTTCGAGTTCTAAAGTTAGAATTGCGAATTATAAAGTCATAATTGAGAGATATAAAGTTGCAATTGCAAAGTTTTTTACATGATTGTGACTTTATTTCTCACTATTCTGACTTTATAGAATTGCTAGATATAAAGTCAGAATTGTGAGATACAAACTTGCAATTCAATTGCATCTTGCAAACATATTCTTTTTTGGGGGGGGGGGCTAAAATTTAACTTTATAACTCGCAATTGTGATCAGAATTGCCACTTTTTTGAGTTATAAAGTCAGAATTCTGACTTCGCAACTGACTTCGTAATTCTGACTTTATAACACGCAATTGCTAGTTTATATCACACAATTGTGAGTTTTGAGTAATAAAGTCACAATTCTGACTTTATATCATGCATTTCTGACTCTTTTTTTTTTTTTTACACAATTGTGACTTTATATCTCGCAATCCTTACATTATACTTGCAACTGCAAGTTTATGTCTCACATTTCTGATAAAAAAATTGCAATAACCTTTTTTTATTTTTAATCAGCGACGGAAACAGGCTTCCATACTTAGAGGTGTTACGCACTGCATTATAGTTAATTTTCTGCTGCTCTTTAGGACTTCTTAGGCTTTAATTTGTGGAAGGGTAAATGAACAACCAGAGAAACCCTAATACTGATCATGTCCTCTCAACACACCTTCCCCTTTGAGGTGACCCACATCATTTAAAATAAATCCGCTTTTATTCGGCAACTGATAAGACTGGAGTCTTATTTGTCTCAATATGGTTTTAAATGCACTTTTCAAAAGTAAAAAGTTTGTGTAAAGCTACTTTTAATGAAGACAATTACTGAGGGCACAGTTAATTTTATTGGTCATGCAGTGTTTCTGTCGACCTTTTGTACTGAGGACTGCCGCCTATTGTCTGTATACAGAGGCTCTGATTGCGTTGCAGATTATAAGAGTTATAATTGCAGGCTCTTCTTCTTCCTGGCATGTCTTAAGTCAAGTAAATAACTATTATTTCAACAGCATAGAGTGATTAATCACTAAAGATTTTTAAATCAAACGAACACCTTATACTTGCTGCATGATAAATGAATTCATCTAGTAAGAAAGAGCCTAGTTTAAGTGTAATGTATTAGGTCTGTGCGCCAATGAAAACTCTTGCAGTACCCTCCCTGAAATCAAAGAATTCCAAACATCCTAAATATACTTTCTAAAAACAAATAAAATGATCCTCTGCTCTCATCTGTGCTCAGTGACTGAAAGAAGCCATTATGAAATCTGGCACACTCCACAGTTTGCTGGCAGTTTGAAGCTGGCCTAGACGTTTTGGTCAATGGATTTTGCAAGGGTAAGAACTTTCTGTGCCAAATTCATAATTGATTGCAAAGAGGCTCATTTGACATGGTAAATGGAAGTCTTAAATCTTTTGCAGGGTTGAAGCATGGCAGATAAACAGTACACAAGTCCTTGATAAAAAGTCTGTTAAAAAAAAAAAAAAGAGATAGAGAGAGAATCCAATAAGCAATTCATGGGAATTAAAGGTGCTGTAATCCTACTACCTGACAAATATCATTAAAATTGATGCCCTGAGATATTACGCTCATCTAAAGACTCTGTAAACCAAGGAGTGGTAATATACTTGGAGAAAGCTGTTAGCATTCCCACTGAGAGGTCGAGTAAAATGGATAGTATCACACCATTTAGCAATTAAAAATTGTCAGAATGTTATTAAAGGACACCAGATTGTTTAGTCAATCTAAGTGCTGATGTTAAAATACTTCTAATGTTTTCAGCAATACCCATTTGAACAAATTGCCTTTGAATTGCCCTCTAGATAGAGCCAAGACCTGATGGATATATATCATCTTCTGTCGATACAAATGCCACTGCAACGTGTCCTTTCATTATTTTCCAATTTGGAACAAAGACACTGTTTGTAATTATATTTAAGTTACTTAGAATGAAAAAAGGTTTTTTTAGAAGTGTTCTTCTGCCTCGGAGTATATGGACTTTCCGCAATTCACTCCGTGGGACATCTTTATTGACCTGTAGCAAAATTAGACAAAAAGTTGGGCTGCAGGGGATACAAACGAAATGTAATCTGTCCAGCAATCATTTATTTTATAACAAAAAGTGTAGGGGTCATAGGTCTCCTTTTTCCTTTAGACAGGAAGAAATAAATACAAATATAAAATGCAACCAAGCACTGGGCATTTAGGACAGCAATGCTTGTACCATTTTTGTTTTTTAACTTTTGGGTTTACGTTTGTATAATAAACTGTGAGCTCTAATTTCAAATCTGGGCCTTGAAGAAAAACTATTAACATCAAGGTTTCATTCCACTGTTTTCATTAAACAGAATAACATGGAGTCCAATGAAATGATCTGATGACTTTATTAGAAACACGTCGTAACAGGTTTTCTGCTTCTTGTACAATCATCATAAAAATAGTTAATGCTGTTTATATGTTTTACTTCTAGGTTGCATATTAAGCTTTGGTTAACAGTTATGTGTGTGTGTGTATATATACAGCTTACTTGCAGGGCTTTTTTTTTTTTTGCTTCTTCAAACTACAAATTTGGATTTGGCAGGTCATAGGTAGGGCTGGGTATCGAGTATTAAGATTTTTTGGGTACTGGCTGAATTGGTAGGTCAGGTGACATCATATTACAGATTACGTCATTTTAAATGTAAGACAGCCATGCAAAAAAATGACATAGATGAACATTTTTAGATGTTAGTGATGGTGGGCGATTTCACCGCACAGGCATCAGACACTCTCTGTGTGGGCTTTCGTATTTATTTCTTTCATATCGTCTTTAAAACATCCATATCTCTGAGGGGTACGACACAGACTTCATCTCTATAGTGATGTCAAGGACAGGTTCTATTTTAATAAACGTCACTGGAGAGTTCAAATCCGTGTCTCATAGGAGGGTGTCATGGTAGCAGTCATTTTGAGGGTGTGTAGTTGATGATGAACACACTCACAAGAGCAGGGAAATGTGTGAACAAGCATATATATATATTTCTCAAAATTGAAATTCTTGAGACAGGGACTGTCATCTCTCTCTCCATCTTTTGACACTTCAGAAGCCAAAAAATTATCAGTCTTACTGCTACAGCAATTTTGATTAAAATGATATGTTTTCTTTGGCAGACAGTATAAGGCCATGCTATATGCTGTATACGAATAGGGCCTCTTTAAAAAAAGAACTTAAACACTATCTTAATTACAAATCTTAAACCAACAAATGTTCAGTGAAAGAAGGTGCGTTATCTTGATATGTAGATTAGTGTCCTTAGAAGGTCAAACTAAATATTATGTTTGTTGTTGTGTTGCTGTTCTTTTAATCAGTTATTTTTTTATGATTTATTATATGATTTTAAAATATAGTTTTTATTGCAAAAATATATACTGTGATCAAAAGGCTTTATATTAAGTTGTCTTATGAAGGAGTGCTTGCTACTTTATTCTTGGAAATTAGTTAATTCTTATGGAAATAAATGTATGTAATGATATTTTGCAAAAAATATTTTACACATTTTCGAGCAATTTATAGGCTCTCAGAATTTCACTTAAAGGAAGAAAGAAAGCTCATTTAGGTGTGTACTTTGATAACAGAGGATAATTTTACACAACTGTTTAATACCTTTGCACCAGACCGTTTAAGTGATATTTATTTGCAAGAATTATATAATTAGTTTGGTTCAGCTGGGAACTCGATCACAACAATCCTTCCAGAGTTGCTTTCATTGTTCTACCATTAGCCAGCTAAAGCTGGAGAGATTATAGCGCTAGTGTTTTAAAACAGGCATGTAATTGGCTATTTCCAGTATAAACAAACCTCTAGCCCAAGGGACACTTTGACCTCTATAACTGACATGTTCCATATATAAAGAGAGTGGGTCACCTTTGTGTGTTTTCTGTGTCAGAGAAAACATGCCATGTGCATGTGGCCTATTAAATGCTTTTCCTGAGAAGATCACATTCTGGTACATTTCGGTGCTGGTTCCTATAGCATGCTCAAAGAGACACAAAGGTGATGAAACTTATCTGTAGTCATCAACAGAAAATCGACCCTGTTGATCCCCTAAGTGAGCCTTGGAAAATTAGATTGCTGAAATGATATAATGAAAGCTATCACAATGACTTCTGCTTGGCAGTTCACCAAAGCCCCTGCAGATATAGCCTACTCTCAGTGGGCTTCAAACATTATACAGAAATGTTTCTTTAAGAAGGAATATATATCTGGCAGAAATAATGGAGGCCTTGAAGCCCATTGTGATAACTAGTATATAGATGAACGGCCCTTTTTTCAATGTTATATGTGAGAAAATAGACAGCAGAGCGCTTTAAAGGACTGTGAAAAACTCATTTTTTTTACGTATGTATAGGCAGGTTGGGATATTACTGGCAATTATCTGAATGGGACAATTTAAAACAGCCTTCAAAAGGCTTACATCATACTATTTTTCACTGCTTTCATGCATACTGACCAAATAAATACAAATGCTCTAATGTTTTTTTATTATTTTGCCTATGTATTGTATTGAAGTTGCCACTTTATAAAAACAATATTACATTAATATTAACACTAATGTCTTGTACTGGCAATTCATTGTCATTTTCTACATTCAAAAAGATGTGAGATGATGTCAACCAGATTTGTATGAGACTATGGCGTAAGACTGTCACTGCATTCTAAACAGGATAAATCCGCCTCAGAAAAATAACTTTGGAATAAAAATAGTCAAGGCTGCTATATTGAATGCCTGTTAGAAACCAAAGTACTCAAAACGTGGCCTCTTATAAATGGACACTTTGGAATGAACTGATGGACACTTCACTCCTTTAATTGTTGCTGCAAGCTTAATAGTGTGACAACCATACATCCTTAAGAGTCTTAGCAATATGAGAGTGTTCTACACTCTTAAGAATACAGGTTCCAAAGAGTGTTTTTTACAGGGATGCCATAGAAGAATCTGCAATGCTACGAGGATAAAAATTTTTCTGCAAAGAAAACAAACAAACATTTCAGTTACATATTTAACCCTTTAGACGTTATGTTATGACGACAGACTGGGGTCTTGCCTACAGCCCTGATTCGCTCTGCTTAAGAGAAAACGCCAATAAACTTTGGCAAGTGGTTAAACAATCCTGAGGCACTTCCCTTCATCTGGGTATAAAGAGGCGACAGGTACAACCACTCATCAGATTTTGCTAAGGAGCCGAGAATGAATCCCAGCTTTCAGTGATAGTTCAAGGTTGTGGCAAGGGGACATAACGTCTCCGTTCCCTCCATCAGGCAACAAGGGTTCCCTGTCTGTCAGTCACTACGAGTTATGTTGTGACGACAGACTGGGGTCCAGTTGAAAATGCCACAACCTGAACCGTTACAACCTTGTAGTACTAAAAATATTGACAAGCTGCACATGTCAGACAATTGTTATGGAAAAGTCTTAAACCTCCCATCACCCCATAGCAGATTCGCTGACTTCGATACCTGTAGGGACCAGAGTGAGTACACTGCTGCTGGAGAGGCCAGAACTGTTCTGAAGAAGCAATTTTCTACTTCCTAAAGGGATCTGCAGGAGGGGCTACAACCTCTTGTATTTTTGTACAGTCTGGGAAGACAAGCAGACCTTCTGAATAGGGCGCTACGGAGACCACATCCTACCATCGGGAGATGACATGTGGAACCATAGTATGTACTGACCCGAATTGCAGCAGTACAATGTACGATCTTGTCTCTAAGGCAGGTCCTATCCAGGGAACGAGAGGAACGACTAGCAGTAAAGATGGACAGAGCACTCTGTCAAGGGAAGACACAGGTTTACCAAGGAAAACCTTACCATTGAGGATACACATACAGGATTACCTGTAGGGAATCTACTATATGGACATCTAGCCCAGTACATGGGCCGATCGGAACCCAGGGACGCACACCGATACTGAGCCTGGCGTCAACTGCTCCGACCCAGCCTGCGGCTCTGCAAATATCTGTCTGAGAGGCACCGTGGGCCCAAATAAAGGAGGAGGCTCTCACCCCTAGGGTGCACAGCTCACCCTGGTAAGCCAAGGTGATGGCATTCACAATCCAGTGGGCCAACCTCTGCTTGGAGACAGCCTTCCCTTTCTGCTGACCTCCATGACAGACCTCCTGCTGTTCAACCTACTGGCACCCCTCAGGAACCTTACAATAAGGTTGTGCCTTCCCAAAGACCAGCCGTCTACTATATCATGACATGCTGCAATGGCAGCTTACATACACTTTCAAGGTGGAGGGAGACCGCCTATGCTCCAACCTTTCCTGCAGAAAGGACAGCACAAATCCTAAGCACAAAGCAAAAGCTTGCATCATAGAGGGAGCTCTAGCTTGAGGGATTGTGTCTCCCACCACTTGTGACAAGCCACTCAAGTCTGCCTCGTCCCTTGTCAATGGGAGGACTCATGAGAGGCAAACAGATCTACCTGAGCCTCTCCGAGTTGACTCCAAATCAGCTGGACCATTTAGGGGTGGAGTCGCCTTTTGACCGGGGAACGTGAGCTGTCGTGAAAGCGCATCAGTTGCATGATTGAGTTCCTCCGGAATATGTACAGGCACAGTGATCTGAACTGTGATTGACTCCAGAGGAGTAGATGGCGGGCGAGCAGGTTGTTGATGTACAATACAGTACATATTGTCCGAACAGTTCTTTTTCCCCAACTGGCAGAGGTGCTGAAGCAACAGGTATGTTGTGACTGGGCCAAAATGAGCCAGTCGTCGAGATAGTTGAGGATTCTGACACCCTCCGCAACCTTTGTAAAGACTTACGGAGACAGGAAGAGCCCAAAGGAGAGGACCTTGTATTGCCATGCTCGACCCTCGAACGCAAACCGCAGAAAACTGACATATGGAAGTATGCATCCTTCAGGACGATTAATGCAATCCTGAGGCTGAACGCACTTAACAATGCGTTTCTGCGTGAATATTTTGAATGGAAGCTTGTGCAGGGCCCGATTAAAAATTCACAAGTCCAGAATGATGAATGATGAAATGAGAGCTTTAAAACCCCGCCTCCATCTCGGCTGGAGAAACCGGCCATATTGTATCCTGTCACTGAAG
>JAUMHP010000057.1:16563071-16580340 GCA_032361065.1 Enteromius trimaculatus
ATGATGAAATGAGAGCTTTAAAACCCCGCCTCCATCTCGGCTGGAGAAACCGGCCATATTGTATCCTGTCACTGAAGTCTCAAGAATGCCACTGAGCCTGGGAGATCGCCAGGCAAACTGGATCGCATAGCCAAGCCGAATCATCCGAATAAGCCACTGCGACGGGCTGGGTAGTGACATCCACGCATTCAGACACTGCGCGAGTAGCATCATCAGAATAACCGGTGTGCAGTGATAAACAGTCAGACTGAGAGGTATGGAAAGCATTGCATTCTGGTTGTCCACCATTAGATTGTCTGGATCCCATGAGGGACCAGCTGGAGACACGTAGGGAAGCGGGGCCCCCCTAAACGTTATCTCTTGTCCACTGGCGAAAGGGGGTGCTGTGGGCTAGAGTGAGGAAGTGAAGCATCATTCACAGTCAACCCACAAGCGTTGAGGCCCAGGGACAAAGAAATTGCTCTTTTGGTGATGTTGTGGTGGGAACAAAAAGAAAATGAATTTCAATTTCTCGCCTCTCTGTGCACTCCAGGGCCTCTTTGTCATCTTGTGGGAGGACTTGGAGATTTGCTGAAGTGGAGTGGGTGACAAGCAGGCCGAGGTCTGCTGCTGGACTGTCGATAACTGCTTCGCAAAATCCTCGGTGTCGCCAAACAGGTCAACCTGGGAGATGGGGGCATCCAAAAACCTGACCTTTTCTGCGTCCCTCATCTCAGCCAGGTTGAGCCATAGATGGTGCTTTTGAGCCACCAAAGCGGACATCGCCTTTCCTAGAGACCCCGCCGTGACTTTTGCCGTGTGCAGGGCAGAGGCAGCCTGGCCCGCAGTGCTGTAGGCCTCAGCAGCGAGAGCTGCCTTGGTCCTACAGGTCTTGGACGGGAGCCTGGCACGATTCCGCCAGGTGGCAGCATTTTGCGTGCACAGCAACCACTCTCTCCACCTGGGGAATGTCCTTATAGACGCTGGTCGCCCTGCCATCAAAGGTGGTGAGGACGGAGCAGGGTGACGAGCAGATTCTGGCTGTGAAAGGAGGCATCAACGACTTCCTCAACTCCTCATGCACTTCCGGAAAGAAAATAAAGAGTGGGCTGTGATCTGCTATCACGGTCATCACAAAGGAACCAATCGCCCAGCAGTGAAGTCTCCAGGCTGGAAGGTGTGGACACCCCTACCCTGATGCTCACAGAGGCCTGGGAAAGCATGGCCATCAGCTCTGGATCAGATTCACCGGTAGCCTCAGAACCCAAAAGGCTCCGCCTCATCTTCCTCCTCGGCTGAAGAAAGCCCATCTCATCATCCCTCAGCGCTCCAAACAAAACATAAGGACCGTCCTTGGATGACCCCACACAGAAGCCTTCCAGGACAGCTACTCCAGAAGGGGTGAGTGGTCCACAGGGCAGAAACTGGTGGAGTGGCACTCACAGTCACCCTCAGATCCCCCAGCGTGCCAGCTGGCGGTCTTCTGCCAGTGGCATCCCAAAGGGGCATGGCCCAGACAGTGAAGAGAACCTCTGTGGCCACCCGCACCCAAGAGGACACTGCTGAAACTGCATCTTAAAAATTTTTAGTGGCTGAGGATGAGAGCTGAGGATGAGAGCTGACAGACCCAATCATAACAGAGCCCCTCCCCGTCTGGAAGCCGCTCCTAACACAACTGTCCAGGGTGGAACGGGATGCAGTGACGGCCTCCGGGGTGCAGCAGGTGACCAAGACGCCCACCAGGGCGGAACAGGCGGCTGAGACGCCCTCCAGGGAGGAGCGGATGACAGTGATGGCTTTCAGGGCAGAGCTGATGACAGTGACGCCCACTAGGGCGGAACAGGTGACAGAGATGCCCTCCAGGGCGGAACAGGTGACAGAAACCCCTTACAAGGCAGCTTAAGTGACAGGAACGTCCTCCAGGGCGGAACTGGATACAGAGAAATCCTCCAAGACGGAGCAGAGAGAGCTTAATTTTGACCCCTACGGCCCAGACAGTACCTGCTTGGAATTCGCAGGTCCAGGGCAGAATAAGCGAGTGAGTAATTCTCTGGGGAGGAAGTGGTGGATCAGGTGACAGAGATGCCCTCCAAGGCGGCTTGGGCCACAGGAATCCCCTCCAGGGCGGATCTGGTGACCGGGACGCCCTCCATCGTGGCACATGGGTCTGAGACCTTCTCCAAGGCAGCTTGGACCACAGAGATCCCCTCCAGGGCTAAACTGGGGACAGAGACATTCTCCAGGTCAGAGGAGAGAACAGCGGCAACCTCCCAGGTGGGTCTGGTGAGGTAAGTAATATGGCTGGCCCGGACTCCGGAATTGGACCAGACCACATCTCACCTGGCCCTTATTTGGGGCTAGGACCCACAACAGCTCTCACTGGACCTAGCAAAGGTTCTCCTGGCCGTGATTTGGGGCTTGGACCTGACAGCGGCTCTCCTGGCCGTAATTCGGCAACCGGACCTGACAACGGCACTCTTGGCCGTGATTCAGGGCTTGGACTCAACAACTGCTCTCCTGGCTGTAATTCAGCAACCGGGCCTGACAACGGCTCTCTTGGCCATGACTCGGGGCTTGGATCTGACAACTGTTCTCTTGGCCGTGATTCGAGGCTTGGACCCGACAACAGCTCTCCTGGCCATAATTTGGCAACCGGCTTGACAACGGCTCTCTTCACATTTGTGGAGATCTGGATTATATACTGTGTGTAATAAGGGTGTGGATAATTGTGAGCAGGTGTGTGATTGCCAATCTGAGACAGGTGTGAGTGCGAGGTGCATGATGGGACATGCAGTCCAGAGGTGATGGGGTAACTGTTAGTGGCTGAGGATGAGAGCTGACAGACCAAATCATAACAGTCATAGATTGTATCATTAACATGTTACTACCCCACTAATCAGGCAGATTGGATCATTACCCAATCAGAACAAAGAACATTTACGTTTGTCAAAAAAGGTGATTTTGACACACGTGCACAACACTAGAGATCAAGACAAGCATCAGAAAATACAAATACATTTACATTTGATTTTTTGGACAACATGCAAATGCAAGTCACAATTTAATGTCAGGGTCATGTAGGTCAGTTACATATTTTGACAACTGAATGCCACAATGTCCAATCAGAGCCATTTTTTACACAGAGCTGTACAATAATAAGAAATATTTTCTAATTAGTGTTATATTTTGGCTGTTTATTCAAAAAGCTTCCTGTATTTTTTCCTGTAAAATACTTGACCCAGTTGTTTTGATTTTCATATTTCAGTTCTGCTGCACCTATCTTGAGCTTTTTTACTGCTTCCCACTGCAGAATGAGAAAGACATCTTTACTCACAGTCCCATGGTGTTCATTTATAACTGGGGTTGTTTTGGGTCAGATATTATACCGCAAAGTACCAACTGAATTACATTACGCTGTATGTTCTGGAACGCTTTTAACTTTTATTACAGCTGTAGGGATATTTTGCTTATACTAGCACCCTTAGTACAACATTGCATCATTTAAAAGGGTGTTTTTATTTTTTGACTTAAGTCTTAATAAGTGAAAGAACCCCACCTGCAAAAGTTCAAACACAAGCAACAGTCCAACAACTAACAGACCCGTGTGGACTCCCACATCTCAAACTCCTTATGTTGATCATTAGGAACATGACAGCACCATTCCTTCCTCCTAACTAGCCTCACATTTGTTCATGCCGCAGTGGTCTTGCTATGGTTTTCTGTGGGTAGAAGTAATAGTGAGGTGTGAAATTCTGAGCCACTTTGAGCAAACTGTGATCGCCTTATCAGTGGACCCTTTTTAATGGGATTTTCTACTCTGCCCGCCAGTGCTGTTTTGCTGCTTGTTGTCTGAGTGTCTCAACTCCAGCTAACATGCAAAGTTTGTTCCTTGAGAGAGAGAAGATTAAAGCAAACAGCACATAGTTCAGATGGGGTCTTGGTCCTCACCGTATCTCTGTGCATAAACAGACATACAATATGTTTAAGGCGATATAGGGTTAGAAATCTCCCATTCTCTATATCAGCATATGAAGTGGTTCCATTAATTATGTGGGGGCTGATAAAGAAATAATACTTGAAGTTTAATTATTCTTTCTTTACAGATTTTTGTAAGTGTGCAATTTAATTTAGTCTCTGGAAAAAAAAGAGGTTTAATGAGCGCACAGAGCGCTATGAGATAATGTAGTAGATTGTTAACATGTCTCATGACAGTAAACTCATTTCAATTAATCATTGGCGAAATAATTAGGCTAAAAAACGTTTCTAAGTACATTTCTAAAATTACATTTGCAACATAATGCAATATTTGCTTATCTTTTGTTATTTACAGATTCTTATTCATTCTTTCATTCTGATGGAGGTGCTTTATAAAACCAGGAAATAATCTGATAATTTATCAGAGAAGCCTGCCCCAGGGTGTAAAATAAAGGTAAATTATGTGAAAAATATTTTTTTTGTTTAATGAAACATAAACACATGTTAGATTGCACCCTATAAACACATATAAGCCTAGGGAAAAAAAAATAAATAAATAATAATAATATATATATATATATATGTATGTATATACAATAATAATTCAGTCAACCACCCGTTTTTACAGAAACTTCTACCTTTTGTGCAATGGAAAGGTTTTATGTAACCATTGATGTCAATAAAGAACATCTGTTTACATTTGACATTTACATTTGTTATTTACCCATTATTCATTTATATTTCACATAATGTTAGTAAAATAAAAAATAATTTTTCCCTCACAGATTTGTGTAAAAATTAAGGTGTTTAAGTCACCATTATAGAGATTAACATCATATTCTTATTTTATTCTCAATGTATGGTGTATTTTTCTGATATCACTGCAGAATGCATGTTGAACATACATATAAAATTTTGTGCAGCCACTTACCATTAAGTAACAATAACATGAAAGCGATGGCTAAACAGTTCACCAAGCCCTCCTCAAATAATCAGTGTCAGTTTTTGTGGAATTGGAAAGATAACTCATTTAGTTGCTTTGTGCGGATGAACTGCTGCCTACAGTATATTCCGAATTGCAAAAAGTTATATGTAACAAGTTTAATGACTGATTAAGCAAAAAAAAAAAACAGTATATCAAAAAAAGATACTTAAATAATTGGTTTGATGTGCATTTTTAGCTTGCATTGCCATGAATACCTGTCCTTTTGAATTTGTGTTCATCAGATCTCAGTATTATTATTAGTTATATAGCAAGACTGAAAATTATTATTACTCTTGCATTGCATAATCATGAGCAGTTATGGCCTATATAAGCCGTTCTCTTCGTATTTATATTTCCTAGTCATTCTAAACATATTGGTTTTTTTATATACTGTGGCTTTGAGTTGCAGCGATATAAAAGTAAATCATATAGTGTCCAATGAACCTTATAAAATGCACCGTCATTTCAAATACCATGACCAGCCTATAATAAGTGGAAGTAATATAGTGTATTATAAAATGATTAATGCCCATAAAAATCCTGAGAAATACTTTCGTATCCAATGGAATTTCTCATCTTTTTGTCTTAGCCAATTTTGTTTTCCTGAAACACCATTCTTTGTGCCAGTTTGTGAAGGTTAAAAAAAAGGCTTAATAAAACATGTCTCAAAACATTTTTTTCCCCATTTCACTCTTGAAAGCAAAATAATTCTGTGTAAATGGCCTCTAAGCCGACAATTTCTTTACATTAAAATCCTCATATTCACATGAGCACAATGCTATCATTTTTGCCCATTTTTTTTTCTCTTCTCAGTAAAGCCTTTGTTCCTGGGATTATCTAATGGCCTATGATGTCTGCTCTGGAGGAAAGGATTCCATGGCTTAGAGCTATCTGATAACTAGGCTACGTATGAGCTTTTTCATTAGAGACAGTCAATTATCTTTAAAAGGCTTGTTGTGTAAAGTGTGATGGAACACAGCCTCTTGTCTGATTCAGACTCTTAGATGTGATCTCTGTACATCAGCACTCTCATGAGAGAAGTCGACGTGATGACTCTGAAAACTGAACACAATTCATTCAAATTCATTGATTTTATGAAATTCCTCCTATATATTAGGGAGATATACTAAATGAGGACAGAAAGACATGCACACATAAGAAAAAAAGAGAAAAAACATTTGAATTTCTTCTTCTATTTCTACTATAGATACACTATAAAAAAGGTAAAAAGTCTACCAAAGTCCTCAAATTCAATACATTTTTGTTTATTACCACATCAACATTTGTATTTTTTATTTCGCTTTAAATAATTAAGAGACACTGAGGATATATTTTTAATATTTTTTTGGTTTGACCATTTACATAATGATGAAGTATGCGAGTCAGATCTTTCTACGGATTATAAAATGCTGCATTTTCATTCAATACACACTTCATCTTGATTGTCCTCTAGCTCAAGTTTCAGTAAAAAGAAAAAAAGAAAAGAAAATAAAAAGTTTCAAATTAAGTTAATCCTTTTGAATTTATTTCTTAATTCTGTAGCTTTTCCGTAATCATGAATCCAATCTGTTTAAGCTTTTAACAAACAATATTTTAAATTGCATTTGAAAAGACATTGATTACATGTAAGTCATTTTAATGCTCTTTACTTCATATTTCTATGGTCGGGTACTGAATATTGTAATCAGTGTGATTAAAGCAGAATATTTCCCTTGTATATTTTACAATGATAGTAATAAATCTACAGCTCCAGCATTTTATGTTCAGTAGCTAGCCAAAACCAATGTCTAAAACCTCCCTTACACTTTGTGCCTGCACCACTTGGCCGGCTCTGTGCTCAAAAAATCAGCGTGATCTCTTTGTGTGAAACTCCTTTTGTGATGCTAAGGCTGCCATTCTCATTCTCTCTGGATTCCTCATCATGCACCTGAGCATGCCACGCATCAGTGTTTCATTGACGGTTGATGACAGGCTTTTTTATAGCAGAGATCTTTCTGTAGTAATAATCTTAATGTAGGCCGATCAATGCACACACATCTCATCACCACTGAAATGGTCTGTACGAAAACCGATAGAAAGGCAAATGAAATGGTGAATTTAAAGATGTAAGGCATGTTTTGAGCTTTGAACATTCAGGGAACATTCAAAAACAACATATTTATAACTTAATTGGAATGCTAGGAATATTTTTTTAGAACACATTTTTGTTGGTGAGGGAATCAATTATTATTGCTATTTGTTCCAGAAGGAAGTCCATGAAAATCAGTATGTTAAGGCCTTTAAAAAATATGTGCTCTGTGTTTCAGTTGCAATAGAGTTATCTAGCGATTCCAATAGAGTTTAGTGATTTGTGAGTGCAAAGGAGCATGTAAACCCAGAGAACTGTTCTGATTGGCTATTTTGAGATTGATTGTGTGGCGTCATGCATCATTTCATGTTCAGATAAATCATTTGGTGCTGGAGTTTTGCCAAGTATTAAGACACTGCATTAAAGCTATGCCTAGTTTTCACAATCTAACCATATGTTTTTATATATGTGTGTGTGTATATATATATATATATATATATATATATATATATATATACACACACAAATGGCTTTTGACATTTCTTAATTGCATTTCTTCTTTTAACTATTTTTATTGTTATATTTTTGTATTATATGTATATATGATAATTTAGATACCAAAGTACAGCAATCAATAAATCTATATATATATATATATATATATACAGTAAATTAAAAAACAAGACAAACAAAGACAAATAAAACATTTGGAAGGTCAGATAAAAGACCTGCTCATTTGTTACATATAGGGCTTATATATATAAGACTTGGGGTTGTTCAAACTTTCTTCAAAGGAAGTTTGTATGTTGTTTTTTAATACCAATTTGAAACCCCTCTTAAATTAGAATCTTTTTTTTTATTGTTCTGAAATCATAGTTTTATCATAGTTTTGCAATAGCCTTTATCTGCTAGGTGAACCACTGAACGCCATAAAATACTGACTTTTTAAATTTTAAATATTGTTTTATATTATGATCATACAATTTAACATAGGGGTATTTTCTCAGGGCAAACGCAGTGTATAAAAATGCTATAGCCTAAAACAATATTTATTTAATTCTCAAAAATTATCTTTTAAAATGTTGCTGTTCTGTTAATATATATTTTTTAGCTTATTAAGACGTTTAGACGTTTATCTTTTACACCGAGACCACGTAATACATATAATCCAATGTGCTCAATATGCTGCATGTAAAAAATATTGTATTTCTATTTAGTTTTTTTTTCTTTCAAAATACCTTATTCTTACAAAACAAGAGGTCTAAAAATACGTGCATTTTGAGCTTAAAAATGTGTTTACGCCATATATTTATAAAGTCAGATACTAAAAGTAAAACAGTAATGAGACATAGACTGTTTGTTTGCATCCAAGCTGCACTCATCACCTCTCTTCTGTCCCTTTAAACCTCCAGCTGGTTGGCGAGACTCCTGCGGTGGCATTTAACTGAGTGGGTGACGTCACTAAACTTTCCAACGAGCGGTGTGTGTGTGTGTGTGTATGGAAGATGAGGGAGTGAGTGTGTGTGTAGAAGACAGCGTGTGCGTGCACTGCTCTGCTCAGGACGCGCGAAGGATTCGTGTTTTTCGGTGAGTGGATCGTACTTTTCCTTTGGAAAGTAAGCGCCTCGGGAACGCGGATTGTGTTTGTACGTCGCATCTCTTAAAAAAGAAAACTTGAAGTCCTGGAAAGTGAGTCAGCCTTTGTAGAGAACGTGTGTAAAACTTTCTTTTACATTCTGTTCGTCAGATGAAGTAGTTTCAGCCATGATGTAAACCTTGGTTTGTTTAAAGCAGTATCCTAGAGGAATGTTATGGACGGGGTTTTTAAGGATGGAATGCGCTCGAGCAGGTTCCTTCTGTAACACGGATGCACGAGAGCCAGCAGGCGGGATCTTTTACTGTGGTCTTCAAATTGGCAAGTGGATTTTATGAGTAACGTTAGTCGTGTATTTGTTGCTGGACATAGATGTTGCATCTCATTAAGGTTGGATTTGGGTTTTAATTAGCAGAAAAGTGCAGGCTATCGATGCGCCTGACAGCTGTTCATTGTTTGTTTTCAGAGTGATGCTGTATAGTTATTGACGCCATGAATCTGTACGTTTTTTAGGTGAATGGTTTCAAACGTTACCCTGTAGTATTGTTTTTCAACACTCTGTGTTGTGCGAGAGAAAATATATTTAGCAGACAGTTAAGCAGGCAGTGTATTAGACAGTTCTCCACTTCACCTGTATACACTGTACTTGCCAAAGTAGGCTTATTAGTCTGCCTGTCTTTTTATTTGTCTGTCTAGGTGTCTGAGGTGTTTGCGTTCATCTGTCTAGCTGTTTGTTTCTCGTCTGATAGGTGCTGTAGTAGATAGGCTACTGTCTGCTTGTCTTTCTGTTTATTTGTCTGTCTAATGTATCTATCTGTCAATCTGTGTAGCTGCCTTTCAGTCTGTTTTTCTATATCTGTTTACCATGTCTGATTAGTGTCTGTATATATGTCTTTCTTTGTATTTATTTGCTTAAGATTTTTATATTTATTTTATGCTGTCTATTTGCTTTTGCATAGACATATCATGATCTTATTATAGCGTACACAAGGGTTTCATCCTACGTTTTTTCCAGTAGTTAAAAGTTCTTTTGGGCCATATAGTGCCCCTGGAAAGGATTAGCGATGTCTGTCCATGGATACCTCTAGAGGCCATTTCCTGGCTGTAATCTGCATGACAATACCTTTTCCTTCAGTGTGAGCCAGTCAGATGTACTGAATTTACAGTCCCTCTCTGAGAAAAGCAAACCGATCACTGAATCTCAAGTCCTCCACCATTCTGCTATCGCAAATATTCTGCCAGTAAGGGCAGATTCATTCTTCTTGCAATTCATTCTCTGGATTAGAAGACTGTAAAAATGCTACAGTAAAAACCTGTTAAATGGTTAATGTTAAGTTTTCCTACTTACTATATATGCGGTAAGACATATACGGTAGTATACCGTTTTTGGAAGTGAAAAAGAATGTATAATTTGCAGTAAATAATTGACATTCACAGATTTCTCTATTACATTTGATTTTTTTGTTGTTGTTGAATAACTGTTTCTTCTTAGTGTTTTACTCATAAGTTGTGTAAATCAGGGTTGTTTGTTACATCTGATGTTGTTAGATTAATGTTTATTGCAATATTTCAGTTTTGAACCATGATAGTGTTTAGTGTTTTTGTGAATTACACTTTGCACCTTTTAGATATGTTCATATTGAAAAGCTTATCAGTGTATTACAAAGATACAAAACAGATTTCGTACTTAAATAGGTTGGTATAGTAGCATTATAAAAGCTAATGAAATTATGGTATTTAAACGTAAATTTAAGTTAAATTCATAAAACTTAAAATGTTGCTACAATATTTTTCTACCCCAGCTGTTTTTTTTTTTGTTTTTTTTTACCATAAATTTTATGGTAATTTTTATTATGAAAAGGACTAATAAAAACTTGCATGCATAACTTTTGTTAGTAAATAGAAATATAAAAATATACACTGCGCTAGTGCTCAAAATATATTTCACATAAATACATTTGGGGAAAAAACTGTTACACCTTTAACAAAATTAATAATTATGTGAATAAAGTTACAAGGCAAAACACAAATCAAGACTTTCAAAAAAACTTCAGAAATTTAGAATAAATGAACTCTCTGTATTGCATGTGTTTTAAACTAAGTTCAAATATGTGGAATGGCATAATGTTAAGTTTTGGAATATTTGCAGTGAATAGCTTATGTATAACTATTATATATAACGTTTACTGTATATGATCTGTTCCTTACACAAAACACATTTTAAAAAGCACTTTTTTTGTTGTTTTTTACTGAACAACACAGAAATAATCAATTTTGTTTTTAATGGCTGAATAAACTTTTCTTGTAGAGGAAAGGGGTAAATTTAAGGTTAATTTTTATTTTTCTCGACTATATTACTTTGAAAAGAGGAATAATATCACACCATATGAATATTTTAATGTTCTCAGTTCTCTGGCTTTCTAGGTTTGTGTTTGTAAGTTTACTATGTAGGCCTTTGTTTGTCTAATAGAGGACATTATTATTGTACCAAAAACTTTGGTTGGCTTTCATGTGTAATGACATGTTTCCTTTGGGTCTAAAACATATCACCTTTGTTCATAGATTGCATTGATGCATTACTGATCTAAAAGCATATTTGTTTTTGTCTTTGGCAAACTCCACTCCGAAACTCCAAAGCTCTTTTTAATTACAAATGCCCAATGTAGTTGATTATTCAGAATGGATTTCCTTTTTTATGAAAGAAGTGGGGAGTTTTTTTAATGTTTGCAAAAGCAGTTTTTAAATTGCCTCTGAACTGGGACGTTAATAAGTGTGCAAGATGTTAATTTTCGGTGATGTGCTGATTTGCAGTTTTTATAGCTCCAAAGAAGGGAAGGTTCTGCGGAGTTATACACACATTAACTTAACTTATCTAAATGAGGACAAGCCAGAGCCTTTACTGTTTTTAAATCAAGCTAATTATAAATACTACCGACTAACCTTAACCCCTAAATGGAAACGTTTGCAGTTTTAAAATAATATATATATTATTTATGCATGAATAAAATTTCATATTGAGGGCATCCCCGGGTATCCCTAAGGATGGTTTTGTCAGATTGAGCTCACTTCTGAGGACAAATGTGTCCCCAAAGTGTAGCTAAGTAAATCATAAACATATATTAGATTTGCATTCTTTGGCATGCATTAGTCCTTTAGAAACCTTGAAGAAAGGAAAAATCGAATTAACAATCTGTTAATAGGCCTAGCACATCTTACAATGCATAACTGTAATTGCATTACACATTGATTATTTCAGGGGTGTTCAGCTCTTCTATTCTGCCGTCCTTTTAGCATAAATATCATTCTTGAATAAAGAGTATTTCGCTTTTTATGCTCAGTGGTATTCATGACTTGACTCTGTTCTTCATTTCTCATTTTAAACTTTTTTTTTTTCTCTTTGCACTTACATACATTGAACCTCTTGTCAGATTGCAGTTTTAAAAGTACAATCAGCTCCAGTTTTTGGCGTTACTAAATGTGAAAAAAATAACGATCAGAATCTTCATCTGCCAGATGTATTTTTGAAAGCACCAAATTGCAATGAGGGCATACATAGAAAAGGATGAGGCAAACATCCAGTGACCTCATTACTGGTACAGACAGTGAATTGTCTGAATATAATGGCCCTGTCATGAACGACATGAATTTTTTACTTCATTACTTCATAATTTTTTTTACAACTAAAATTGCTTCATCTGTAGTTAAAGTCCAGATTAGAGGAAAACTTAGAACTTGCATGATTCAACATGATTGATTTGAAATAATTCTAATTAACTTGAAACTTAAAAAAAAAGATTGGCTTTGTGTTGATTTAGAATTATTATTATTATAGTTATTATTATATATTTTTTATTGTAACATTGGCTCAATCAGAAGCATGCATTGGAGTGGAACTGTTTTTGCCTGTTTGAAAGTATTCCTTTACGTTTGTCTTTGGTGATAATGATGAAACAATATTGATTTTACATATTGGGTGGATTGATGTCAGTGGCATTTCTGTTTGGAAGTAGTGATTGCCTGAGGAAACATTTTATTAATATATATATATATATATATATATATTAGTAAATAAATGTTTGTCACTGGACATCCCATAAAAGACTAAGGGTTTTACACTGCTTTTATCTCGTTTGTGACTTTTTCAACTTCCAAATAGGATAAAAATGAAAAGCTCAGTACAGTGGTTCACACAACATTTCAAGGCTTTGACAAACACTTTAGTTGGTTCTTAAATGATTCTCAACTAAATGCCATTGACATCAAAATTAGAATACTTCTAATCTATTCTTACTTTTGTGGCTTTTACCAAATGACTGTGGTGGTTTGAAGTTCATACTCTGCAGCACTTAATTGTACTTCTGACTCTCAAGCCAAATTTTGTGAGGGCAAAAAACATAGGTCTTGGGAGATAAGTCTTATTACCCTGGTTGCTTCTAGGCACAGCTACCTTTTGGAATTAGTGACACATTTGCTGACAGATTTATGCTTAAAATATAATGCATCTTTACAACAAAATATATCCTGTGGAATACGGTTATGCCGTTTTCTACTTGTTTTTAAGCAGTGTATAATGTCCCCGTTCTGTGTGTTATTTAGTGTATACAGTTATCTTTTAGTTGTTTAGAATCATGCTCATTGATTCCAATCTTCATTATTTTGCATTAAAAGTATCTGGAAGCATTTTTTAAGAAATACTTTAGCATCGTGGTTTTTGCCATCCCATACAATCTCATTACTTAAGCTCCCATTAGAGTTTAAATCTATCAGCCAGCTGAAGCGAAGTTGTTTGAAAAGAACAAGCTGTTTGTATCTTAAATATTCTGCTAGGCCTATATAACTTGATTTGAAGTTATTTATGTGGGTGCCCTAATCAGTATGTGCCAAGTTCTTCCCCAACTAGACCCATAAAAATCATTCTCATGAAACCCAATGAGATTTATTTTTCTTCATTACAAAGCTTGTCTCCATTGACAATTGTGCTGGAATGGGATTTGCCCTGATTTTATGCAGCTGTTGATGCCCAGTCTTGAGATGTCAGCACAAAGCAATTTACCTTCCCTATCCTAATACGATAAAGAGATGATGGGTGCACCAACTGAAGCTGTTGTTGTGCTGCCCGACAGCTTAGTCCATCCAATTTTTATGTTCTTTATTGATTGTGATTGTTTTAAGGCATAGGCCAAGTCTGAACCATTTAATTTTACAGCATCTTTTACTTTGTCCCAATCATACTGTTCACAAGGCAAGAGCTTGTCAAAGCTCTTAAATTCTTAAAATGTCCCAAATCGCACTATTAGCACCTGTGATGAACATGTGATTTCCAGTCATTTTTCACCACTTTTAACTTGACTGTAGATAATTCACATTCCACTGTGATTTCTGAGTGCCTGTTCTGTGCCACATAATTTCCCAACCTGTGAAGCCATTATCATGTCTAATGTCACGCTTTTGCAGTAAAAGGCCAGGTTCTATAAAAGCATCGCTGAGTTATTTGCAAACTAAATTGCGTTTGCAGTTCTGTTGTTTTCAAATGGCTCACACGGATGATATGCACACTTGTTGCCATGTAGTTCCTAATTTACATTTTTGAAAATGCCTTTTTAAATTGAGTCTTTCGCATGAGCAGGCACACTGTTTTAATGCGGAGCTGATTAAGGTCAAGTTGAAGAGAGAAGAAATGAAATCTCTGAAATATAATCTGCAAAGGGTGTATTGTGCATCATGGAAAGTGTGTGCGTGTAAGATGCTGGAGAGATTCGTGAGAGAAAAGAACAAGGGAGAACTGGAGTGTGAGGAGAATGTGTGACCTCAGGTGATGGATTATTGAAAACGTCTCCCACAGGACACTATTCTTTAGTGACGGGTATGGCTTAGACTTAGTGTATGCCAGTCAGCAAGTGTGTTTCATCCAGTGCTTTAGGTATTCTTAAACTAAGCCAGCACCTGGAGTGGCAGGTTAGAATGAAAGAATGAACAAAAATAGTTTTTATAATAGAATGCATACCTTAAAGGACCCTAGAAATAAAACTTATGCCATTGTTTACTCACCCTCATGTTGTTCAAAGACTTGAAGGGAAAGTTTTTGTTGTGTCTCTTTTCCATACAATGATAGTCATAGTTACCTTAGGGAAAAAAAAAAACACTATAAAAAATAGTTACAACTTGTGTGCTATACTGCGTTATGAGAACTTTTAAAGGATTATCGCTTTTTGCTGCATAGGAAAAATGTACCTCTACATTTCTGTGAAACTCCAGAAATTTTTTTTTTTTTGTTTTTTTTTTGTTTTTTTTTTCCAAATGTGGAAAAATAAAGCTGTTTTGTACAGCTAAAAATAACTTGGATAAATAATTACATTTTCAAATGGCCACGCCCATTTATACAGGAAGAAAAAGGTGGATTTGACACATCAAATTATTGGTTATTAAAGATGCTTAGTTTCTTGCACAACACTGTTATGAATTTGTAACATAGTGCATGACTTGTAAACTAACTAATATATGTTTGCATTGCTATTGTGATACATTATGAGTCTGAGCATCACAATAACAGAGATCAGCATGATTGCTACAGCAAATGCATTTTTTCTAATGTAAGCTTTTGTTAACGCTATCCATTTAGTGTAGGCGGTGCATTATTTTTTGCAATAGAGCATTAACCTTTTAGCACCACTTACCAGACATTTAAATTTCCAAAATACTGTTAATAACCACCATAATAAAGCATTGGCAGGTTCACAATAATCTTTTTTGAGGCAACGCACAATGTGCATTTAGCACAACTCACTGGACCTTTCACTTGAAAGTGTTGTGAAACGTGCAAGAAACAGTTTAACTATCACCACAGGCACTGTTTTCCAATGAGCTTGGCTTGGTTTTGTGTGAGGAACAGCAGTTCTACATTGAATTTCTCCCTGGGCGAGACCCCCTCTTAACAGCCCCCCTCCAACACAACTTTGTGTGTCATTCTATGCAGGTTTATGAAAATTATAATTCAAAAGGAGACAGCACTTTCTCAGAGAACAGATGAGCACGATAGAATCAAGTCGATATAATCGGACAAATGTGTGGGGTGTTGATCACCCAGCAGCGTCACAAATATCGGCCATGGAGACCCCTGCTAGCAGGGCCTTTGAGGCCGCCACACCACGTGTCAAGTGCGCTCTGACTCCTAGCCCCGGCAGGAGACCAGAGGACTCATATGACACATTGATGGCATCCACTATCCAACGGCTAAAAAGTCTGTTTGGTTGCAGGAAGCCCCTTCTTCGGGGGACCAAAGCATACAAGCAACTGCTCAGACTTTCTCCACAGGGCAGCTTTGTGGACTGGACACACACAGTTTAGCTTCTGCTGACCAGGCTCCCTGAAGGGAGGAGGGTTGAAGGTCTGTAGTACTACTGGCTGAGGTGTGACTGTAGGTACCTTGGGGACTGTAACCCGCTCGCGGGTACAGGAACGATTTGGCCATGCCATGCACAAAGTCGAGATGAGAAGGGGCCGCTGAGAGGCCCTGAAGGTCACCTACTCTCCTCAGAGAACACAATGCTAGCAATAGTGTGGTCTTTATCGTCAACAGATGATCTGAAATCTTCTCTATGGGCTGAAATGGTGGCCCACACAGAGTCTCTAACACAACAGCCAGGTCTCAGGTTGGCACCCGGGAACGTACTTAAGCTTATGACTGAGGGTTCTTAACCAACTGTATGTCCACCGAGAGAGGAGTGGTTGGCCGATATAGCCGCCACGTAAACCTTCAGGGTGGAGTGAGTGACCCCAGTAGAGAATCTGGCCTGCAAAAATTCCAGAACTGTACCGACTGGGCAGTTGACTGGATCTTGCTGGCGTTCTCTACACCATGAAGTTAATAACTTTCATTTTAGGCCATATAGCTTCCTTGCAGATGGAGCTCTGGACTGCAGAAGGGTCTCAACAACCTCGGTTGAGAGACCTGTGGCTAAAAGTTGTGCCCCCTCAGAGGTCACACTCTCATTTTCCACAGCTCCGGAGAGGGGTGTACTATGGTGCCACCCACTTGTGATACATTCTAGTATTAGCCAGTCGTCACTATAGTTCAGTACTTTGTAAACATATGGGGTGAGAGTGCAAGGCCGAAGAGTAGTACCTGATATTGGAATGCTTTGCCCCTGAAAGCAAACCTCAGGGACTTCCTAAGTGAAGGATAGATCGATACACGGAAGTACGCATCTTTTAGATCTATCGCGACGAACCAGTCCACGTATCTGATTCGTGCGACGACCTGCTTCACAGTGAGCATTCTGAATTTCAGTTTCATAACTGAGCAGTTCAGTAACCTGAGATCTAAGATGGGCCTCAGCACTCTATCCTTTTTTGGAACTATGAAGTTGCGGCAGTAGAACCCACACTCTTTTTCGTGATCCACCTGAAGACCGCTGCGCCCTGGAGTTGCACTGGCAGGGGTTAGCAGATCGATCTCCCTATGTGGGGGCTCCCGTAGCATGACCCTCAAATTTTTTGCCTGGAGGGCCCCGCAACAGAGCGTTGCCAGCTCCCCTTGTTTATCTTGGGGAAGGATTTTCACTTCCCTTTCGGGCGGCAATGCTCTGTTTCTTTGTCTCTTTTTATGAGAAGCATGTACTCTGCTGAGTCTGCTCTAGGTAGCAGCAACACAAACTTGAGAGTGATTATA
>JAUMHP010000057.1:16589801-16634870 GCA_032361065.1 Enteromius trimaculatus
TTTGTGTGTGTGTGTGTGTAAATATATGTACGAGAATAAATAACTTGAAAATAGTGTATCTCGCAGGTCGAAAAATAAGAAGTTAAATTGGGTCACTTTTGATTTCATGTTGATTTTTAATGCTTGTTGGCATAAATTCATCAACTGTACTTTTAAAAAGAAATGCAGCAAGAAATATCCAGAGGTCTAAACAGATGCAGCTTAAATGGATGGATCAATGCAAATGCTATATCAATTTTCACAGGCTTCTTTTCACAAAACAATGAATTTGTTTGTGTCTCTTTCGCTATTCATCAAACATCTTGTGGGCACGAACATCTCGTATACCCTGTCAGTGCTGTTTTACGCTCCGTTTCACCAAAGACTCATCTTCTGTTCAGGGCTGAGAAGCTGTCTATTCCCGAGCAGTGCTTCTAAGATGTCTTACTGAATTCTTCACAAAAACAAAGCAGTTTTGATTCTCAGAGCTGCCGAAGTTTCAGCTGTGTTGTCTGTATTTGGAAATGAGAAGAGAATAGACAAAGAAAGTGAATTTAAGAGGGGAAAAAATGGTATTCTGCCAGTGTAGCAGGTGATAGATGAGCAGAGACTGGATGTCTTTGGCAAAAAAACACCTTCGAACAGACCAGCAGGGAACAGTCGTCAGGAACAAGAGACTCTCCACCCAGTGTAATGTAGTGTATCTATCACTCCTGCCTCTCTTTCTGTCCTACCGTGCTCACTTGCCCTTGAGTATGGATGGCATCCATCATAACTGCGTGCTGCAGACACATTTGTGGAGTCTTATGATTATGAGTAATATGATGAAAAAAGAGGCAGACCAGCAGTAATGAGTAAAGTAAAAGGACCTTTTCAAAATTCTGTTTAAAGTAGTCAGAGAGTAACATGAATGTAAGAAATGTTTATTTGACGAGTGAAAATGGGTCAGCCAAGAAAATCACACGCTCTATTCAGTAGAGTAGCTATTAGACTAGAGAAGTAATGGCAAGGTGTTTTAAGAAGCGTTGTTAAATCAGCCAGCACAACATCTAGACAGACGCTTGACCACAAGGACTGGGTAAAGGTTACTAGCTCCATCTGTTGGATGTTAAATGTAGTGTTGTTCATGCTCCTGATGGTTTACTTTTCGTACCGAACTAGCTTTAATGTGTTCCGGATTATATGTGGAGAATGGTCTTCAAAGCAGTCATCAAAGCATAAATTAACATTATAGTTGAGCCCACAATAACTAAGTGTTTTACAAGAACTGGAAGCAGAGATATGGCTTGCTATGTGGTCAATTTAAATAAAAGTCCTGAAGTACTTTCATTATGATAACTTGACAGATTGTTCCATAACATGATGTTCACGTATCTCCCACAGTTTCTGGGGAACACAGAAGTTGATCAACCCAAAGGTACAGAAGTGGTGAGAGATGCCGTCAGAAAGCTCAAGGTAAGTCTTACATTGGCTGCACACTGGGCAGGAAGTGGTATTTCTCTTGAGAGGATGTAATACCAGAGCCCTCCAGCTGTTTAAGACCTTCAGTGGTGGATCACTTTACCTGTTTAATGATGCATAGAGAATGTAATTTTATGTATCCTCCACTCTCAGTATTACATTATCACTTATCAGGGATTTTGATTAAATAGGAAATGCTATATAATAAATGATTGTTTTTGTGATTGTTATATGAATGTTTTTCTGTTTTAACAACTCCAGATAACACAATATGTTAAATATGTTTGAAAACTAACACAGTACTTTATTTGATCTTAAACATATCTGGTCTCTTTTAACCTGATTGTGGTATTTCTCTCTTTAAAGTTTCAGAGACACATTAAGAAGTCAGAGGGACAGAAGATCCCAAAAGTGGAATTACAGATCTCCATCTACGGAGTGAAAATATTAGATCCTAAATCAAAAGTATGTGTCTAACAAACAGATTAATGAAACACTAACTGAGGCTCTATAATGTCCTTGTAAAATGTATTTGGACAGGGGAGCCGACTTTATACATTTGCCAAAAATCTCAGCGTTTCTGAGGTACTTTTTGGTGCCACTGTATGCCCATGTCTATACATGCCCCATATTTAGTCTATACTGTCTCTTATCTTGTTTTCTTCTTCACAGGAAGTACAGTACAACTGTCAGTTGCACCGGATATCCTTCTGTGCAGATGACAAGACCGACAAAAGGATATTCACATTCATTTGTAAAGATTCAGAATCCAACAAACATCTCTGCTATGTGTTTGACAGTGAAAAATGTGTAAGACAACAGATATGTCAGATATAATTTTTCCTTGAAGTGATTTGTTGCTCTTACATGTTGTGTTAGAACTTAATTAAATGTGGTTCACATGACAAATGGCCAAACAAAACACTGCTGATGATGTTACTAGGAAAATCATGTATCTGTCAATTCCAGGCAGAAGAGATAACTTTGACCATCGGCCAAGCGTTTGACTTGGCATACAAGAAGTTTTTGGAGTCCGGGGGAAAAGACGTAGAGACGAGGAAACAGATAGGTGGCCTGCAGAAAAGAGTGAGCGTTGCGTACAGTTAGAAAACACAATGCAATGTCTTAAATATCAAAATTTGTTTGACTAATTGGTATCTGCCTTTTATAGATTCAAGATCTTGAAGCTGAAAATTCTGAGTTGAAGAAGCAGTTGCAAGTCTTTGAGGAACAGCTGATGATTGCTCAAGTTCCTCCTGTAAGCACTGAATGGACTTCTGTCAGTGGACTGCACTTAATTGCCATTCACCTTTCTGTTAATTAGCTGCATACAAAACCTCAGCTATGCCTATAAACAACTTCTAAACATCTTCTAAAGCTTTTGCTTTTTTGAGAAAAAACACTGCAGTAAAACTAGTGCTGACTAGTTCTGATCTTTCCGCAGCTTCTTCACATTAACTCTTCTAACGAGGCCTATATGCTTCAGAGACCCTCATCTCTCTTCTGGTGTCACAACGTGACCTCGTTCTCTTGCCTAGAAATCTCTTCTGTTACACTAACGCCAATGAGCTCACCTGACTCTAACCTTTCTGCTGGTCTTCTGACTCCTCCACCTGCTAAACCAGCTTTGTCAAAGCCTCCCAGTGGAGCCAGTGTTCCTCGCCCTCCTGTTAAGCACCTTTCTGTTTAATCTTTCTGTCTTTGTGGTGTTGGTTGTTGGTTTCAGTTGATTTGTTTTACCCTCAGAAAGGCTAGTTCACGGGGGTTGGATTGGACAAATCGGTTGGATTGGTGTGTTTACCCTGTTGGTTGTTTGGGGGAGGTGTGAACCAGCATTAAGTGGCCATGGATTTTGACTAAGATCCATTTTATTTTTGTAATTTGAAATATTTCCAAATGAAATTGTGCTATTTTCAAAGGGAAGAAATGTGTTTTTGTATCAATTGGAAACTGATTGGATCATGAAAAGAGAAAAAGTGCACTATTTTACTGTAAATGTGGTGGATGAAATTGTGTGTGTGTGTGTATATATATATATATATATATACACACACACACATAATTTCATCCACTGTATATATATATACTGTATATATACACACACATAATTTCATCCACTGTATATATATATATACACAGCGAGGTCAAAAAGTATTTGATCACCCTGTGATTTTGCAAGTTCTCTTACTTAGAAATTATGGAGGTGTCCACAATTTTCAGCATAGGTGCATTCACTGTGAGAGACAGAATCTAAAAAGACAAATCCGGAAATCACATTGTGTGATTTTGTATTTTTTATTTATTTTTTTTTTTTTTTTGGAAATTACTTTGTCAAATAAGTATTTGATCACTTGCTTATCTTCCAGATTTCTGACCCTCAAAGACCTGTTATTTTGATTTTAAATAGTCCAGCTACACTCTGCTCATGATTCTAGATGAGTCAGAAATTCTAATTGTCAGAAACTCGAAGAGGCTAATGATGACTGTCAATGTCCCTCGGACTGGAGCCCCACAGAAGATCTCTCCTCGTGGGGTATCAATGATGGTAAGAATGGTGAAAAATCAGCCCAGAACTACACGGGAGGAGCTGGTCAATGCTGTGAAGAGAGCTGGGACCATCGTTTCCAAGACTACTATCAGTAATACACTCAGACGTCATGGTTTAAAATCTTGCATCGCACGAAAGGTTCCCCTGCTTAAGTCAGCCCATGTCCAGGCCCGTCTGAAGTTTGCCAGGGAGCATCTGGATGATCCAGAGGAGTTATGGGAGAAAGTCCTGTGGTCAGATGAGACCAAAGTAGAACTTTTTGGTGAAATCCATTCGCCTTGTTTGGAGGAAGACGAATGATGAGTATCATCCCAATAATACCATACCTACAGTGAAGCATGGGGCTGGAAGCATCACACTCTGGGGGTGTTTTTCTGCACAGGGGACTGGACGACTGCACTGTATTAAGGAGAGGATGAACGGGCCATGTATTGTAACATATTGGGCAAAAACCTCCTTCCCTCAGTCAGAGCATGGGTTGTGGCTGGGTCTTCCAACATGACAATGACCCAAAGCACACAGCCAGGAAAACCAAGGATTGGCTCCATAAGAAGCATATCCAGGTTCTGGAGTGGCCTAGCCAGTCTCCAGACCTAAATTCAATTGAAAATCTTTGGAGGGAGCTGAAACTCTGTGTTGCTCAGCAACAGCCCCGAAACCTGACAGATCTAGAGAAGATCTGTATGGAGGAGTGGGCCAAAATCCCTTTTCTAGTGTGTGCAAACCTGCTGAAGAACTACAGGAACCGTTTGACCTCTGTAATTGTTAACAAAGGCTTCTGTGCCAAATTTTAACATTTGACTCAAGTGATCAAATACTTATTTGACACAGTAATTCCCAAATAAATTGTTACACAGTGTGATTTCCAGATTTTTCTTTTTAGATTCTTAGCCTCTCACAGTGGAAATGCACCTATGCTGAAAATTGTAGACCCCTCCATGATTTCAAAGTAAGATATCTTGGAAAATCAAAGGGGATTAAATACTTATTGACCTCACTGTGTGTATATATATATATAATATATATACAAACACACATATATTTAAACTTTATATGTATTTCTATAAAGCACAAAATCAAACTAACACATTTCACATGTTTCTGGGTCCATTTGGACTTCATGTTGACTTCATAGTTATGTATAAAATTCAGTATAATTTAGCATATGTTATATACTCTAATATGCACTTATTTCTTAAGTTTTAACAGATGAAAACGGTTTTCAAATTGAAAACCAAAGTGATTCCTCAGATTGCTTATGTACTTCACACGTTGTTAACATTTGCAGGGAAACAGTATGTCCTCGAAGACGCCCACTGACATTTTTGATATGGTTCCATTTTCTCCAATGACCCCATTGGTTCCATTACCAGCAAGTAACGGCTCGGCCCCTCCACCACCTGTGAGGCCTACAGAGATTAGTAAGTTGTCTTTTTCCCCTTTTCTTTTTTACAAAAAAGAAATGTTGACTCATTTGGCCAAAAGATCAGATTGCATTGGTCCATATATTATGGATGTTAGCTTCAGTGGTCTGTAAAATGAAGGGAAAAAAAGATGGTCATTTTCTTCTTCAGGGAAAGACCTGTTTGGTGCAGAACCATTTGACCCTTTTACCTGCGGGGCAGCTGACTTTCCTCCTGACATCCAGTCCAAGTTGGATGAGATGCAGGTGACTGCATGTCTGTGAATTATTAGCAAATGGACTGGTGTAAATGAACAGCTAATGGAGCTGATGGTAGGAACTGCTGCAGCTGTGAAGACTCTCTGTGCAGAAGGGAATATGATGATTATATTTGGTTTTATGTTCATTTCGGGTTTGTCTTGGGAGTGCTATTCGGTTTGTAGAAGGAAAACTTTCAAGAGAACTGCTAAGTTTGCTTTTTAAGTATTTGTTAAACCCGATAAAAATAGACTAACATAGAGTAAATCCTGCATACAAAGCAGTTACATGAAACATTTATATCATTTGCCAGTTTTGCTCAACTAACAACCTAAATTTCCATCTTTTTGTTCTCTTTCTGCTTGCAGCGGCAAAGATGGTTTGTATTTTGAGACCATTTGAATTTTTTTGTCAGATGATACATATGTTGTAGCTTAGGTCTAACCTGTTTTATAGGGATAATTCATCCAAAAATGAACATTCTCTCTCAATTTTGCCGTTTCCTCTTGTTTTCACTTCTCTTGTATGGATACATTGACAGTACTTGATGACAACACACATTTACAAACTCAATTTTTGAATCGGTTGTTATGCAGATAGTAATATGTTCAATTTTGAGAGCTGTGAGAGGTGAAGTATGGGTTCCACTTCAATCTGTTATCTCATAAAATCTGGAATATTTTGCACAAATATTTTATGCTTTGTGGTACCCGTTCGCTTTTATTGTATGGCCAAAAAAGTAGTATGCTAAATGTCTCCATTTGTTTTCCGTAGTACAACATGATTTAAATGAAGTTTTTGTTTTTAGGTGAACTATCCCTTTAAATGTAAGTTAAATTATTATACTCTTTATTTTCTTTTGAGATTTGCTCATGTTCCTTAAAAAAGCATTTTGGCTTATTTAAACAGATGTATATATACATGCGTAATGCAGTTGCATGTTTTAAAGAAATGTACATGTATTTCCCTGTTTAAATGGTTAATTCTAATAGTGTTTTTGTTTCTTTTCTTTTTTTTTTTCCTCTCCAGGAGGGGTTCAAAATGGGACTAACAGTAGAGGGCACTGTCTTTTCCCTTGATCCACTATAAGGTCGCTGCTGATGCCAAGAAGAAAGTTTTGTCACTTTCATGTTAAACCATTTGTATTAAAGTGCCAAACTCGGGTTTACAGTCAAGATGTCAATGTCTTACCTTACGTTTTTTTATGTATTTGCATTTTGAATTTGGTTTACAAAAAGTATATTGAGAAATCAGAGGCAGTAGATCACTATTTTTGTAAGAACTAAAAAAACTAAATAAACTAGATATGTAGTTTTAACACCCCTTGCTTGTACAGGTAATGAAGGATGTAGAAAGTATGTCCAATTGCACAGTCTGTGTCAAGGTTTCATTACTATTATCAAACGCAAATTCTTTCAGCTTGTGTTACACATACAAGCTGCTGTTTTTAATCTGTGTGGCATATTACAATTCATAAACGCATACGTTATCATTATGGAGAGTTCCCTTTTTTTACTTTATTTTTAACATTTAATGTGTTACCATACATCATAACCACATTACTTTTGTATCAGATCACATGTAAAATGATTTATATTGTTTTTGTTAATAGCAGTGGATCCATTAAAATACAGTATTTTTGAACTGAGCAGCAGTGCCATAAATTGCAGGACTGGACTATTTCCACATTAACATGTACTTGCATTGCAGTTTAATTTTATATTATATATTTTAGTATACTCTTGCACAAGGAAGCACTTTGAAAGAGCTCTGTTCATGTATTATTGTTATTCGGTTTATAAGCATTATTTTAGCATTTGCTGTTGTAGTCATTAAAAGAAAATGGTACATAATCTCTGTTCTCTGTGTAAGTTATGTTTCGTAACATGTTTTTCTTAGACCTTTACTTGCATTGTTTAGTTTTTTTTCTTTTCTTTTTTTTGGCTAAACAAATTTTCACCCACATGCTGTAGTGTTAAAGTAATTTATTTCAAGTCGCAGATAATGTATTGAAAATACAGTAATAGTACAGTAAACTGATCATTATGTACTTGAGTGCCCTTCATTTACCATTAAATTTAAAGCACTTTAAATATCCTGTCGTAAAGTTAGTATGAAAGAAATATAATGTTAGTTTTTCACGCTGTAATTAATGCTGATTGTTCAGAATGTAATTTGGCTCAATCATGTAATCTGTGTACTGTTCATAAGTGTGTCTTTCTGAAGAGCACCACATCTTGGAGTGTGTTACTTCATTCTTCTCATGTCGTTGCTCTGGTAAGCTTCTCTTTCCCATCCTTTGTATGCCACAAAAGTGTTTTTCCATTCATAGTGCTGCGCCATATTTCAATCAGTGCAATTGTTGTAGAAAGCCGGTCTGAGGAACATGTATCAAAGGCATCGTAATATTACATTCAAATATTTCCTATTCCGTAAAAGTACCCATATTTATGCTCCCCCCATCTTGCTAATATAACAAGCAGTCCTCGCTGTAGGCATTTACAGTTCTGATTTGACAATTCTTTTAGTCAAATATGTTTAACATACACAAAAGGACAATATTTAACAATATTCTTTTAAAAGTAATATCAAAAATATGTTAAACTAGTATCCCTGCCATTTCCTGCTATTTATTCAAATCACAAAAATTGAGAAAATTACATGTCACTCCAGCAACTTGGATATAATGAAGCAAAGCAATATCTTACAATTTTATTAGTTAAAAATATGTATTTTCATGCTTAAAAGATGAGGAAAGAGACAAGCATCTTTAAAAGTCAAGAAAAAAAGGAAGAGATATTGTTTTGATTGATTCAATAAAAAGATAACTGATACCGAGCATATGTTTAATTTGCAAAGCAAATACATGAGATTAGCTTCAAATCCATATACCAAATGGCTTAAAAAAGTTCTAAAATTGAATAAAATTAAAAAAAGAAGGAAAGTGCAAGAATGATAGATATACCTGCATGCTTTAGAAAATGACATATTTTCAATATTGCGTCTAATTTAACTGCACCAGCATTTTACTACATTGTGCCTTATAGCTTTACAAAAGCATTTAAAGTATAAAACTAATTGGTTAAAATATATATTTTGCATAGCACTTGTTATGCGTGTACTTTGTTTTCAATAGGCTACGGTAAAGAGAAATAATAATGCACCTTTTAGTGATTAGAGAGATGCATTTCATTTTATTTGCATTTCCTTGCCCTGTATTGTACCTTTTGATAAGAGAAATACAACCAGTTGTACAAAATTAATGTAAAGCAATGTGGTCATCTTTTATCGGTTTATAGAAACGAGGTAGCTTGCACTAATGAATCACCGTTTTCATCTTTAATTGTTATAGTTGGTTTTGAAAGTAATTACAAAGTAAATGTACAAAAGTACAGTTTTACGAGTCAAAATACACTCAGCTGAATGCAAACTTCCTCTATAGCACCATTTTTATGTAAAAAGAATAATACAAAAAAACTAATGAAAACAGGCAAATCCAAATGGTTTTAATTGGTACAGTGTGTAGCATCATTACTGTGTTATTTGCAATGGAAATCTCAATTTAAAACAGCAGTTGATGAATAGTCTTGTTGTATAAAAATTAATTTGAATGTCTAATTTCAAGGGAACGATGTGTAAAAACCTTATGGAGCGGTTGTTTTCTTGAAACGCTTGGAAGGCACAATAAATATCTCGCTACAGGGCCTGAAAAGTCCAATGCTCTGTATGTACAAGGCTGATCTTGTCAGCAGTCACTTTAAGAGTCCCAGGAATCTCTTCAATGCATCTCTACTCCTTGGTTCACAAGAAGCACACAGGCCCAATATCAATTCCAAACTCCTGGTCTGAACCTCCAATGTCCATAGGTGCAATATCCACAATAGGTAGTCTTGCAGTTTTTTGGGTCCTGTATTCAAACACCGTCTTGCCCCACTTACCATTTGCTTGCTGTAAAGAAAACGACATGAACTTAGGTTTGTATGTAGGCAGCTGTGATGTCTTATGGACTACCGATACTGTATGTGTATGTTTGCTGTATCTAACACTTTTGGCTCTGTTTTAACAGTCTCAATAGACTGCATGAAATGTGCACTTCCAATATAAAGCTTGTTCCAGAAGCTAAGCTGCATCACTCTGAGATACCACTACTGCATAGACAATAAATATAATTTAATAAATCACAAAAGTATGAACTCTGTATTATACTAATCATAATAATGTTTTGTTAGCTTAGCAATATGCTAAAATAAACTAATGCTATTTGTGCTGAAGCAGTGTTCCAAATGTGTTCCAAGGCTGTTTTATTAAATGTTTGGCAGTAGTAGAAAGCAAAACTTATCACTAGATTCTCAAACAAGGCTTGTGCCTTTATATAAATGATGTTCTGCAGGGTACTTACTGAGCAGCTGTCCTCAAGGACAGTGTATCTAAAGCGGTTATTTCCCTCAGCTTTGAGCTCTAGATCATTTGAAGCTTTGAGGATGACTGCTTTCTTGAGGTTTCCAGTTGATTCATCCTTATAGCCCACAGTGTTCTTGCAGTGGTAAGTGATGGTTTGTGATGCCTCTTTGGAGAGCAGACGGATGAAAGTCATCTGAACTGTGACAGTGTTGGCCGGCTGGTCTTTATTCCCGTAAGTGAACTACATAAAGATTAAAAAAAGAGATGAATAATAGGCACATACAGTTTTATGTAATAGATATTCATTTATTTCGTATTGCACACACAATTTACACAAACAATCATTTTCGTAAGAGTGGCTCAACATGCTTACATATGTTCCTCCATTCATATTGGCTCCAAACCAAACAGGTTTAGATCCTGGGGAACTCCACCATGACTTCTTGGGGATGCTGGCCGGTATTGCAGAAATGCATGTTTCTCCGGTGTCCATATTGCAATGAACTTTTATGGCATCCTCTGCACTACCCTGGTTTGGATCCACCCAGTATTCACCTACGATGCAGTAAATATATAATTCAGTATATTTATTGTATGTCGACCTAATGTCACTGAAAAATCATGCCTCTACCCAGATTTTTTGTAAAACTTGTGCATTGCTGAAATTGCTTTGTACTAATTAATAAAGACTTATTTTCATGTAATTTCTTGCACAATGTTACAGTATGTCATGGCTTTTCTAATGTAGTAGACTTGCTTGGTAGCTCACCAGGTATATTGCACTTGCAATGCAGTTGCAAAACTATTGCTCAGGTTTAGGGTATATAGAGTTATAGAAGTGGTATGTTATTTTATTAAAGGAATAGTTCACCCAAAAATGAGCCAGTTAGTTTATGTATTGTAGGATATGGACATAGCAAGTCAGTGGCCTACTTAATACAGTTGGTTATAATAATTTACCTGCTTGTGGAATAGTCCAAAATTAACTTACCACTCTTTTTTTGAGGGTAGCATTGTTTCAAATCCTCACAAGTTCTGGCAGGATGCTTTCTGCTACCATCAGGGCTACGCATGCTATCAATCTGGCTGCTTAGAGCTTTCAACGTTGCCTGAACTCCAGGATCAGCCTGGAAAACGCTTGTTGAGTTACTCTTTGGAAGAGCCTCATCGTCAGTGAAATCTGGGGGAAGAGGACCAGCATCATAATCTTGAGGTCGATCAAAAAGATCTTCCATAGCTGCAGTGGGAGGACCAGGAGATCCAGGAGGGCCAGGTGGGCCAGGTTCTCCAGGAGGTCCCTAATCATGATAAGACAAAAATTAGAGGGTGTCTTAAGTTGTAATGCTATGTGAAGTGGCAGGATAATTTAACTTGCCTCTGGTCCAATATCGCCACTAACTCCTCTTGACCCAGGAGGACCCATAGGTCCAGGCTGTCCAATGTACCCTTCCTTACCCAGTGGCCCAATGGGCCCTGGAGGTCCCTGTGAGACAAATTATTTGTTTCATGTCAGTCAGAATTTGACTATTTGTAAATCATTAACGTTTAACAAGTGAAGTGCATACCCTTTGTCCACTTGGACCAATGATGCCTGGAGCTCCCTGTTCTCCAGTTGTGCCCTAAAAGTCGAATATCGAAATGCTTCACTGATTTTATTGCTTTGTTTTCTAAATTGAATTAATAATGTGACTCAAGTAAATTATTTAGGCTTTGAAGTAACATTTCTTTTTGAATCAAGAAAGGATCTTTGTTATAACTTACAGGTGGTCCAGGAAGACCTTGTAAGCCTGCAAATCCTCTATGACCCTTCTGCCCTCTCTCTCCATGGTCACCCACATCTCCCTTATCTCCTCTTGGTCCTTGTGGTCCCTTAAATAGATAATTAGAAATGTAGCAGTTGTATAGTTATATTTATTTGCATCCTTAATGTAACTGGAGCCATATTCTAATAATGCCATATTGTGTTATGCCATAGGTTTCCTACTATGAGTCCTCGTTTTCCAGCAGGACCTGGAGGGCCAGAAGGTCCCTTTGAACCCTGTCAACATAGTGAGAGGAAAAAGTGAGCCCAAATGCTTTAGTAATGTCATTCTAGTATATATTAAACTGTAAGAAAATGTGAGACGTACAGGCTCTCCTCTCTTTCCAATTCCTCCAGTTGCACCAACAGGACCAGGGGAACCAGGTTGTCCTGTAGATCCAGTTGCACCCTCTGGGCCTGGATCCCCTCGATCACCCTTTAAAAATGAAACAGCTTTATAAGATTGGCACAAACAGCTTGAAATTATGATTTGAACATGGATCATTTAATGCTTGTGGGTCTCACCTGGGCTCCTATGACACCTTCCTTTCCTGGTGAACCATCAGATCCAGCAGGTCCCTAAAAATCAAAACCAAAAATTATATAATTATTTATGTGACAAGTAACTGTAGGCAGTACAAATTTAATGAAACAAATATATTAAATATATTTTACATCAGGTCCAGGATCCCCCCGAGGCCCATTAGCACCAGGCATCCCAACTGGGCCAGGAGGTCCTTTGTCTCCTGGGGCTCCTGATGTACCTTGTTTTCCTGGAGGACCCTACATGAGACAGTCACGAAGAAGTAGATTAGTTGAGGACTTATAAAAAGTGGTGTTAGACTCCATTTTAAAATTTCAGCATGTAACAACAATACTAACAGCTGGCCCAGGGAGTCCTGGCATTCCACGTTCTCCTCTTTGACCAGGAAGGCCTACAATTCCTCTTTGCCCCGTAGTTCCGGCAGGACCTGGTGGACCATCAGGTCCCTAGTGGAAATGAACAGGTAAGATTCTGTTTTTAAGCTTGGTGTTCCACAGAGAAACATCTGGGGCACTTACCGGTGGTCCATCTTCTCCAGAATCTCCTTTGTCTCCAGGACTTCCAGCAGGCCCAGGATGACCTCTCTCTCCCTGTCGCCCTGGTGGTCCATGATCTCCACGAAGACCAGGAGGACCCTCTTTCCCAGGAAGACCAATTGGACCTGGCTCACCAATAGGACCCTATAAGAAAATAAATTCCTACAGGTTTGAAAAAATGTTTTGAATTGTCAAAATTTCTGATTGTGAACCTCTGTGGTCCATACTGTGGGCAACATACCGTTGGACCAGGTGGACCAACTCTTCCAGCAGATCCAGGGAAACCTGTTGGGCCCTAAACATTGAGGTATGTTAAGTGACTAGCCATTCAAACTGCATGATACAGTATTTGCGATCACATCTATACTTACTGGGGCCCCCTGTGTTCCTCTACCACCCTTTGGTCCAGCCACACCAATATTACCCTGTAGTCACACATATTAAGAAGGGAATAATTAATTCTTCAGAATCTTCACAGGACCTTCTGAAATCAATTTTCATGCAAATGTGTATTATCACCTGTGGCCCTGGAGGACCAGCCAACCCTTGAGGGCCAGGAGATCCAGCATCACCCTTTTGTCCAGGCTCTCCTGGTGGTCCTTTTACACCAGGCTGACCATCAACACCCTGTAATTTTGAAAATGTACCAGATTCTGAACCGCTTTACTTAATGACCTGACAAAAACTTTGCATAGAGTATCAAACAATCATGAGTTTTTAAAATGTATACTTAGATTTCAAAAGGAATACTTACAGCCGGTCCAACAAATCCTACAGCACCTATTGGCCCAGGTTCACCACGGGATCCCTTGGTTTTATCACAAATATTTGTTATTAAATCAAAATTTGAAATATGGCTGCCTTTTGTATTTGAGTGTGAAATATCAACTCACTGGCATTGCTCTTGATCCTGGAGGTCCAGGTGGTCCTTTAGGCCCTGGTTCTCCCTGTTAAAAGACTATGTTAGGTGTATGTCCTTAAAGAAAACAGTAGTAAAATATAGTAAATAATATGTTACGTTGGTGTACCTTTTCACCACTTGGACCTCCAGGTCCTGCAGGACCAATTGGGCCTGTCAATCCCTACATGTGAAAGACAACGCGTCAGCATGACATTATTCTTCCATGCATATTATTCATCATCTACCGAGAATTCTGGGCACATCTATGGGCCTGTTTGAGCAAGTCTTGTATAGTTCACCTATTGTTTGATTTCTAACATGTCTGTTACATTTGTTTCTTAATAGTGAGGTTGCTTTCTCTCAATGTTTTTTTTTTTTTTGCAATTGGCACTATCAGAATGATTTGCAACCCACCAGTTGATAACCACAAAATACAAACAATTACCCTTGCACCATCACTTCCAGGAGTGCCCTCTGACCCCTTCTCACCAAGTGCTCCCTAAATGTGGGATAAAGTTAATTAGAGAACTACAAATACACAAATATATATGTGCATAATGTAAATCCAATTGCATTGCTACTCACTCTCTCTCCTTTTGGACCAGGGGGGCCAGAGATCCCTCTTTCACCTGGCATTCCCTGCAGACCGGGAGGGCCTAGATCACCTACCGTACCAGGAGGCCCAGGGCTACCCTACAAATAATTTAGTACAATAATAAATTTACATTTTAAAAGCATTACTTAAAACACTGAACAAAATATGTCAGGAAGTAGCTGCATGAGTTTGCTCATTCTACAGTACAATAAGATTGTATTCAGAAATAATTTAAAACATTATTCCTGTACTAATACTTAATTTTACCTTTGGACCATCGGGACCAGGTGCTCCTGGGATACCTTTGGCTCCAGGTAATCCATGGGGTCCCAGCTCTCCTCTTTCTCCCGGAATTCCACGTTCACCCTGTGAAATGAAATAACTGACCATTAAGGAAATGTCTTGACCTCAACAATGTGTGTTTACAGAATGGTTCTAGGGTTAAACTAGAACTCACCCTTGGTCCAGTTTGGCCTATTGGGCCACCTTCTCCATGAATACCCTTAAGAGAGTGACAGATGTCTGATCAGCATTGTTTTCTGCCAATTGTCCCTTCTGTTTCATCTATTTTTTCAGGAACTAGCGATATACTGTATGTTGACTTAAAGTAACTGTACCTGATCACCAGGTTTTCCTGCCTCTCCAGGTGCACCTGCTGGTCCTGGCAAACCCTGAGAAACAGGCAAGGATATTGATCTTATTTGAAAAAAAAAAAAGATTACAAGATACAAAAATTCTTTTGAATGATAGTCATTAATTAAGCACCTGGAAGCCATGCATGCCAGGAGGTCCCTGTTCACCTCTCTCTCCTGCTGGACCCTGAAAATCAAGAAAATGAAATCATAGATTGTACTGTAATTGCACTTGTCTAATTGAAATAGCTATACAACACAATAGCAAAAGCAGATGGTTGTGTAATACAAAGACAAAATGGTACACTTACATGTGGACCTGGTGGACCAGCTGGGCCTACTTCTCCATCTTTGCCTGGTGGGCCCTATGAGAAAGTCAAAGTTGAAGGTTACAGGTGATTTTCTTTTAGAACAAAATTTATATTCTGTAAAGAAAATGTTAATTGAGGTTGAACATAAAAACCAAGTGCCACAATGCTGAAATGTTGACACCAGGACATTACAATGCAGCTGCTTGGAAGTTCAATGTTTTATTAAAAGTAGTACATTTAACTGCTGTTACTCACTCTTTGCCCAGGAACTCCTGCTGATCCCTGCTCACCTGCCTTTCCTGGATCCCCCTAAATTATTGTTTAAATGATAAGTCACGTATTTTAAAGAGAATAAATGAATGAATAAATAAAAATTCTACTCACACTAAAACCCTTTGGGCCTATTGATCCCATAGTTCCAGGAGGACCTTTTGTTCCAGGTGACCCTGCAGGCCCTGGGCGCCCGTCCTCACCTGGAGCTCCCTGTAAAAGGTGAATAGTGACATTTCCTAAATTTCTTTTTAAAAAATATGGATAATTTTTATCCAGTGTTGAATGTAAAACATCAAATAAATGTACCAGCGGTCCTGGCTTTCCTTCAGCACCCTGAACTCCAGGTGTACCTGTCAAACCCTAATAAAAAAAGGATGCAAAATTTAATAAGTGATGCAAATGAGTTTTTGCTTTGTACTCTTTTATAAAGACACAACACACAAATTGTACTTACCCTTGCGCCTGGTAGACCTGGTTCCCCTGTTCTCCCTGGATCTCCAGTCGAGCCTTTAGGACCAGAAGTTCCTGTAATTCCACGGTCACCTTGTGCACCCTTGGATAATTGAACAAAAGTTTTATTTCAGTATTCAGCTAATCATATTCAAATGATTAATTCATTTATTACCTTTGGACCCGGTAAACCATCTTGACCCGGGAAGCCTCGGTTTCCAGGTGCCCCCTATATCAGACAATAAAAACCCCATGAAAATTAAGTTGGTTTTCATAATTACATTCCTGCCAGTCTGCTGTTTTAAAGACAATGAATGAAAAACTAGACTCACTCTCTCACCAACAGGTCCAGGTGGCCCAACAGAACCTGGATCTCCTCTGGGCCCGCGTTTTCCCTCTTCTCCCTGAGGCCCAATTACTCCCTGTGACCCTGGTGGACCCTATGACAAAGAAATACATTAAACTTAAAGGTAATTTGTGTTCTTGGACTTCTCCTAGTTTTTTTTTGTGTGTTTGTGTGTGTTTACTCGTTACTAATTCTGCATATTTGTGCAATACAGAAATCGCATGCTTCAGAAAAAACAAACAAACAAAAAAAATAGGGTTACAGTATTATTTAATCAAAACTTACAGGTTCTCCTTTAGGTCCAGCCTCTCCTTTAAATCCAGCAACACCTAAATCTCCCTAAACACAACACAAAACACAAGAAACACTGAGATTCAGAACTTAATTGTTCTTCGTTACATAAATTTTCAGGCACAAATGACACATATATTGTACGCTGTTTTACATTATATGAACACAACAAATCTTCTGTCCATAAATGCAACATGAGCAACCGATGCCTTACCAGTTGACCTTTGATCCCAGGCTGTCCAGTGCTTCCCTGAGGTCCTGGTGGGCCAGTTGGGCCCAGCAGACCAACAGGACCCTGAGGACCAGCAGCTCCCTGGAGAAAATTAGGTTGTGTTAGTTGCCAATATCTGCATAATGAAAACTGCGAGGGGAAAAAAAAGTATTTTTTTCTTTAACATACCACTGGGCCTTTAGAACCTGGACCACCATCAGTGCCCATAGGTCCCTGAAAAGTTCAGAATCATGCTCAGCTTGCATCACAGATTAATAAACAATTGATTAGTATTTGAAAATCATGTTCTAAAAATACAAAATGACAATCAGAAACGTACTTGTTGTCCTTGTGGTCCAATTCTCCCTTGATGTCCTGTCTCTCCTCTTTGTCCCTGTGGTCCCTCTGGACCCCTCACACCTGTAGGTCCTGGTTGACCCTGTAAAGTAAAATTCCTTTTTATTACTAGCTATAACAACAATTTAAGGTAGTAAAGGATCAGCTGAAAAATTACGATATATAGAGTTAATAGCTATATAACGAAAAATTATACAACACATATTTATACATTCTTATTATCATTACCCACCTTCATGCCTGGGCCTCCTGGATACCCTGGGGCACCATTAATCCCCAAAGGACCCTTAAAACAATTAAACCATTAGAGATTGGCAACATGATATTTGTGACATGACATTAATGTGCCCTATATCTCACTATATGTGCAATAACGTGGTTGCTTGCTTTGTTACACATTATCCTTTGGTTTATTAAAATTCCTTACCATTGGACCTGGTTTTCCAACATTTCCTTGAGCACCGCGCATACCCTGAAATACAAAATGAATAAATTTATCTTTTTATACTCAAAAGCTCTTATTAAAGTTATCAGAACAATGCTATCACTCTTATTTGTTTTTGCTCTCACCGCTGTGCCACCTGGCCCTGGGCGTCCTCTTTCTCCTGGCATTCCCCTGGGACCCTGCATTTAGCAACAGGCCAATTTAATTTAATTGGAAATAAAGCTAGAAGAATTTGTGGCAGTGTAAGCATGACAAACACCTGTTTTTGTTTATGGGATGCACATTAGTAATACTACTTTAATCAAAGTTTGCAAAATATTGGGATGTGGTCTTCTTACCATAGGACCAGGGGCACCCATTGCACCAGATCCACCAGATTCACCCTAAAATAATATATGATGAAAATATACTTAGAAACCTGAAATTGTTCATACAATCATCTTTAATATATATGTATATACAAACAGCTCTTTTAAAGCTTTGTCAATATTAATAGTTATAGGGTTTGAAGTTAATTTGCAAAAGCTGAACCTTTGATCCTAAAGCTCCTCGTTCTCCTTTAAGACCACCTGGACCTTGGTGACCCTGAATTATAAAAGACATAACACGATTATTATATTGTTAGACTCCATCTAGAAACCTAAACATATCCATAGGAATTATATTTTCAACCAAAGGAACTTAGCTGAATAGCTGATTGGTGCTTGTGCAAAATAATCTGCAATTACTTATTGTCAAACATTGTATATTTTGTTCTGTCATACTGTATTTTGTTGACTTCTTCACTGGCTTACAGTTATTTTAAATGATGCACTGTGATGCACACAAGACAAAACTAGTGGCCTGGTGGATGATCTGTGAGTAATTCACAATGGTGCTTCGAAAATTGAAGTGCACTCAATTCCAGGAAAATAACAAATTGAAAAGATCCCCAGACCAGGAGGATAAAATTCTCCTGAACACTGAAAAAGCATATAAAACAGTGGGATTTAAACACTTCTGCTTTGTATTATTGTAATTTATTAGTGCAAAATGAGTTCACGTAGTCCGTGTCACAAAGTAACTTGTTTGTTTACCTGACCTGCAGAATCTTAAATATTTTATTCTATATAATCTAAGACTTTTGGAAAACACTATATACAGGTCACACACGTAAATCTTAAATGCGGCTTAGAGATTCAGCATTTACTCACTCTGTGGCCCTTTAAGCCTGGTGGCCCTGGTGTCCCTGGAAATCCTCTTGCTCCCTGAGCACAAAAGTTATTCAAACATAAATCTAAATTCAAGCAAATAACAGCCAATGATAAAACCTGCAAATAATGAATGCCAATTATTACCGCAGATCCTGGAAATCCCATTTCTCCTGCACTTCCTGAAGTCCCTGGTTCTCCCTATGACAGCAAAAGAATTCCATTTCCGATCCTGTTTAATATTTCTGCTTTGTTATGAGAATGCACATGATGACAGCGTAGAGTACTCACATCTTCACCGGGCTTTCCTGAAGGACCCTCTGGTCCTCTTTGGCCAGCACCTCCCTATACAATGCAGAACAATTGATAAAGAATCAGTTTCGTGACTTAAGTAGTGTGATCATTGAATTTATTAGAAAGGCTGATTCTGCGGCATATATCCCACCATATTCTGTAAGGTAACATAGATCATTTATAAAAAGTCTTGTGATTAAAAGTTAGTTAATGTTAAATAACGTTAATCTTTAGTTATTTCACAGTGCAATAACTAAAGTTTAGGATATATTTTAGTGTATGTTGAGACCAACAAGATGCTGTGTTAGACATTGTTTTCATGTTAAATATTGTAGTGAACAAACCTTATTGTAAAATGTTTCCTAAAGGTAACAGTTTCAAGTTGCATATGATTACCAGATAAATTTCAGCAATAAATGGTGGGAAAAGAAAGCTTAGTACATGTATAAAACCACTGCAACAATTACTTTTCTTTCAGAATGTGAAAAGCCAAAGTTGTGGTTCCTTTTAATAAATGAGCCATGAAAATTGCCTGCGATATGCAAACAGCAAGCACATTTTGAGTTTATCCTGGCTGATGTTTGCTTTGAAAAGAGTGTGGGGCAGACTTCCCCAGTAAATTATGAAGTCTTCAGAGATGACTTAATCAGTTTACTTCACTTCAGGAATCAGGTTTCCTCACCATTGGCCCTGGATCTCCTACATCACCATGAGGTCCTTGTGGTCCTGGCGCCCCCTAAAGGAAATTATAAAAACATGCTACTGCTAGAAGCCATATTTTTTTGTCCTGATACGAGTAACAAGATTTCTTATCACATAAATACTTACTGGGGATCCATTTGGCCCAGGCGGTCCTCTTGTTCCTGCCTCTCCCTATTGAAAATTAGCTTTGTTACGGCAGTATTCACAGAGGGCTTATGAAACAACACTATTTTAAACACGGTGGCATAACACTGCACCCAAATCAAATGCAATTGTCTCATTTTGCACCAGTTCATTTTTTAAACACAGCATTACATTCATGTATGATATATTTCTTGTAATGTTCCACATAAATGTGTGGCTTATATAAAATTAAGATTTGTTTAAATTACAGAATCTCCACTTACTCGAACTCCAGGCATCATGGCATGCTGGGCTCCTGTTTTGTCAGCAAATCCTCCCGCCATATGTGAAGACAACTCACCCTAAGTACAGTAAGTAAGAATATAGGGCTTTATTAATTGGAACTATATATGTTATAAATGCTGTGGGGTTTTTTTTCTTCTTCAACCCTCTGAATTATATCTTGTAGTCCTATCTTCAAAGGGCCTGTTATGATTCCTAAAGCTATAAACTCTAAACTCACTCCTGGGGTATGTCCTGGGGGCCCTGGGTCTCCTGGCTGTCCTGGAACACCGGGCTCTCCGTCATATCCTGGGGGACCCCTTAAACCCTACCAGAGACATTAAAATCAGATAAAAATAACATAACATTACAATAGCATTACATAATATTTAACATGTTTAATCACATTTTGAAATTAATTTGCTGTTTCTTACAGGTCTGCCTTTGGGTCCACTGTCTCCTCTGTACCCTGGAGCTCCTGGAGGCCCCTGCATAATACGCATAAAATTACATCGAACATAATTAAGGTAAATAAAAATAGCATTAACAATATTGCATTAGTCTGTTAAAGCTTTTGTCACAGTTTTCACACAAAAAGCTGTTTTTGAATTGTCAATGTAGAAAGTTTCAAAATATTTTACTAGCATACCTACATGAAAAGTTCTAATAAAGACCAAACTAGCTTAAGACAAATAGACTGAGCAGTGCTCTGTCCCCATCTAGTGTCCAGACATTAGAATCTACTAGACACGTTATATACTGTGATAGAAATGATAAACTGCAAAAAGCACAGCATGAAAACACTGAAGTAGCCTGCTTGTTTTATTATATGTTTAGTTGTAGAATTGAAACCATTTGATGCAACCATATTTATATTGATCAGGTCCCTATGAAAAATGAAAGAAATCTCACCATTGGTCCTGGACGACCTCTTATTCCCGTAATCTAAAATTAAGATGGAATTTTTTGTATTATTTTTAAACTGTACAAACAATATTATATATCTATCTTTATCTTCAAATGTAAGATAAATGTTCATTCAAACATACAATTGGGACCTCTCCAGGTTCTCCTTTCGGGCCCTGAAATCAAAAAGAGTAAAACTCACTGGACTGACAAATGTATTTATTTATTTATTTATTTACATTTTTTAAATAACTTGCTGGCTGAGTGTAACTTTTTGGCTTACCTTGGCAATTCTGCCTGCTGAGAAAAAAAAAAAGAAAAAAGAAAGAAATATTAGCTTTTTATCCATCGAAATAAAAAAGAAACTACAGTTTTGGATGATGATGCCAAATAAATAGTCATTCCTGTTGAAGGTTTTTGTGGTTCTTATCCTTACCTGGTCTTCCATTGCCACTGCTGTGTGTTGTGTCACTCTGGCAAACAGGACAGCACTCTCCTTCTGGGATTACTACCTTTGGACAGTTAGACACTTCATCACATTGCACCTCATCGCACAAGATGGTCCCGCTGTCACAAACACAGATCCTGCATGGCTCAGGTTTCCAGATGTCTCTGTTTGTGTACACCTGTCCGTTCTCTGTACAGCTCAACTCATCCTCTGTGGGCAAAAATAGTAAAATGCTATATAAATATTATGTACGCAAAAACATAAATACATTTTTTATCAACAAATCCTTGTTAATGAGAACCTTTCCTATAAAGTTGTACTGTATATGTGGGTGTATGTGTGTGTTGGCCATGATTAGGCTATTGCATAAAAAATGCACTCATGAACGAATGTGTAAACAAACAAAAAAAAAAGATTTAAAATGTATTTTTATAGCCATTTTTCTAAACTTATTAGCATATTAACAACATATTAAACATATTAAAATACAGAAACTTTGTATTACAGAAACAAAATACAGTATTTAAATTGTAAATACAGTAAGTTATACTGTATTTATTTTCTGTATGCATAGACTTCCATAATGTATTTTTTCCACACTGCAAAATTAATAGGGACCAGAAACTATTTGGCTACCCACATTCATCAAAATGTTATGTTAAATACAAGAACAAAAAGCAAAAATGTTTTTAGCTAGCACTCTCTTCTTTTATACCATTTAGACATGGCACATTTGCGTTTATTTTTCAATATTTATTTGATACAAATTTTTGAAATCTATTTTGAAATTAAAAATGGAAAAAGCACTCATGGAATCAGCTGTTTATGTGTGTCATGCTTTGCAACTGGACCAGAAGGCCAGACAAATGTGTAAAAGCGCTGGTATACGCTGAGAAAGTGGCAGGGAATTGCTGGAAAAGGTGATACCTTGCCTTTTGGAAAGGCACTGGTGGGAAGACATGAGCTAATGCTCTCCAGGAAGTCTGATTCATACATATTGTTTCCAACAGACCACTACTACAACGTGCTATTCAATCTATCTTTAAAATAAAGTTTTTCAAATAAACTGTTTCCTAATAACATTTTCAAGCAATGAATTTCAAGAACTTTGCAGAAAAATGAACAGCTGTGGCAACCATTCAAATGTTCGGGTTCAACAGTTTGCTGCTATGGTGCCAGAACACTAGATGGCACCCTTGAGCTTAACCCGGCTGCCTTCAGTGAAACTTTTGGGGTTTTGCATTTAATGTGCTCACCTGAAATGTTCACACTAAAGAGGGTGTTTTTGTACCCGTGTATTTGAGAAAGTTTTACACCAGCTAAAAAGCAGGTAAAGAGCAAAACAGTAAGTAACAATCTTTTTTGAACTGAGCTTATGCTGAATGTTCATCACGTTTTGATTCTGGGATGCAGATCAAATGTGGTAACGCCTTACATGTAGCTAACGGGGAAATACGGCCATGAAATTCTAATGTGTTCAAGCTAATGAATAAATACGGCATAAATGAACGAAACGGATGCATTTAGGAGGGTGTCGATTGGAAATTGTTTAGCTTTTTGACCTGAGGGAATGAATGTGTCAGGGAATGATGCCAAAGAAAAGAGAGGCCCTTTCCTGAACACATGGCTGCTGACGACCTCAGAGAACACACCAGCAAGTACAATAGCTTTATACCAGTTTTCAGGATTGTTGAGTTAATAGCCTACATTTCACATTATTATTTATTTATATTTCTTTAGATATGTTTCAAATAGGGGTTCTCTTACTAGCTAATGAAGAAACAAACGAGAAGCAGGAACATCCTGTGAACATCCATTAAGTGAAGCTTAAGTCAAATATTTAGCTACTGAATGCGTTGAACATGGAAGAGGAATTTATTTAGCAGTTATGTTCCAGTTTAAATGGTGCAAGTTGCTTCCAGCTGGCCAATTTTTTAACTGAAATGCATGTCATTCATATCTTATTTAGAGATTTGTTGCATAAATAGTCCATAGTATTCTGTGCAATTTACAGAAAACAAGTGAAACTACAACACATGCTTAAACAGATGTAATCCAGATAGAATTTGCATGTGGGGTAATTAAATGGGTCAGTGGTTAGAACTTTTTTTTTTTAGACAATAAAGCTGGAACTGTGAATAATAGAGAATGTGTAGAGCCATTCTGAATTTATGGGAGGGGAACTATCGTTCACAAGCCACCCATGAAAACCTTACCATTAAAGGTGAAGAGAGAGCTCACTCTTTCCTTTAGTTTGCTAATTCATTGCAGACTCTGCACTTTATACAGCAATGGTTAAGATCTCCTAGTGATGATGATCGCAAAAGCATGGTCTCTGGTGGACTTCTGACATATATTTTCCACCAGTCTTCCAGTCTGGCCTGACCTGACCACACTGAACATGCTCAGCATTACTCCATGTCAGCTAATGCCTGTGGTTCCCTCCCAAATGCACAGTCTTCCGTAGGAACGGTCTAGGATAACAATGGGCAGCTTCTTCTTTACAACTTAGAAAAGATGCTGCATTGTGGGAGATTAAATGTAATATAAATCACATGTATTTCCCTTTGGTTTATGTGGAAATACTCATAACTTGCTGTGTTCAGGGACTTTGTTGTTGGAAGAAGGCTGTATGGGTTAGAAAATGACCTTATGGAAACAGTGACTCATCTAAGTCTGTCTTTCCAACACCAAGTGTATGTGTTGTGTGTGAGAGAGTAGTCTGTAATTCAGTACATGTAAGATTTTCATCTGTACAGCAAACAATGTGAAATGCTCTTATATCCTGATTTTTAGCACTATTGTTTATATGCTGATTTCCAGGAATCTCACTATATAGGAAAAATATATATATATTTTTAAAAGAAGCATCTGGTTTTATAGTTATGCAAGAAAAGTTGCATTCAAACTCCAGGGAAACTTTAAAAGGGCCTCCAGTCTTGCTCTTTAAAATCCAAGGGCACAAATAAATCATGCTTCTCAAAGACCTCTGACCTCTCTTGTAATTAACTGATAGAGTTCTCCACAGTTCACACACAACTCCCTCTTTTTGAAGAAGAATCTGTGTGAAAATGGGATGTCCACATTGTAATTCAGACTGTCACTCCAGACGGATAGACCTTAAAGTGACTCTGAAACCTATGATTATTCAAGCCTCGACTCTCATCGTTGTCCTTGTGGCTACCCTTTGCTAAGACACAAATGAGGATCTTCAAATGAAGAGTCGTACCGATTTCGGTCTAGGGAGAACAACTTAGTTTGTACAAGGACAGATGTTCTCCTCCTCTTCTTTGGATGTGTCCCTTTTTTCTGCTTTCGATGACGTGCGGTGAGAACTTGGCCCAGAAGATTTTTTTTTTTTTCTCTGAGACTGCATAATTTATTGCCACATCACATTGCTCTACATCTCTTTCCACCAGTTCTTCATAAACTTATTTTAATGCTTTTAATGTCTAACATATAATTAAACTCATTGTTATAATACACTGAGCTTGAAAGAGAACTTGTTTATGGTAGCCTATATGGTGGCCTGTAATGTCAAAATGCCATATTTTAGTTTTTTTGTTAAAAACCATCTTTAGTAACAGTTCCGCGTTTGCGTTTAGATATGAGCTCAGGCATATAATAAGGCACGGTTAATGTCTACCACATCCATGTCTATATAAGTGTGTGTGTAGAATTAAAACAAGAACTTCAAAGGCCTTCTTAATGCTTTTTTATGTGCTTTTTTCCATTTACACACATTTCCAAGAACTCTTTAAACAATTTAAACCGTAAATGTTATTTTTATAATTCTGTTTATCATGCCAGAGGCCTAGACAGCTGTCTATCCATAACAAAGTGATGTTCCAGAATTCATTAGCTTGCCTTTTAATATTTACACAACTTGAACTCCTGCACTTTTATACAAAACTAATATGCATTTAGACGTTGAAGGGTAAATGTTTCTCTGTGTGAGTGTCAGGCAAGATATGCAGGTCATTACCAGTTACATTCTTGGCTAAATTCATAACAAAATCTCATGACCTTATATAGGTCTACTCATTGCATTACTAACCTCCTTTCGTGGATATTCAGGAGGGAAACATCTTCAGATAAAACCGAAATACAGTTTTAAATTGTAACCAAACTTAAAAGGAATATATGACTGATTCAGCATTCCTAAGAGATAACGTGTGTATGTATATATATATATTTCTAGGCTGATTTTAAGTTTTTTTTGTTTTATGTTTTTTTTTATCTGCATCCTGTGAGGAACAACCCCACTCACTCTTTCCAGGGATTGGAAACATCCCTCATGTTTGTCTTTGTAGCGCGTTTCCTCCTCTTTTGCTTTGTTTGGATGTTGTGAGAGCTTGCAGAGCTTCTACAGCTGGTCTGTCATGAGTCTAGCTTATATTATGCTGTTTTGGATGGAGAGCTTTGAGGCATCATTGGAGTAGATTTATATAAACATTTACTTCATGTGACCCCCACACTCTGAAACATTGCAGATCATCCTTTTGCCTTTTTCTCTTTTTCTATCCTTCATTAACCTACACCCTCTCAATCATCAGCTTCATATTTTGCCATTCGAGGCAACTGTAAATAGACTGGAACACATTATGGTGAGATTTTGTTTTAAGCTGTCTTTTTGGGTATAAAACCAAGAACCAAAAAATAACTTTCTTCAGATGTGATGAATAAATCCACTTATATTTTACATACTTTAAATGTGTTGTAATGGATATGAGCTTGCAAGACTTTAGCCTGCTCCCCTAGAAAACATCCTTCTTGTTATGAGAAAACCTTTTAAGTTTATAGAGCCTTATATCTTTTTAATGAGTGACATTTAGAATGGTCAAAAGGTCGGCTTAAAGGTCAATTCTTCCAAAGGTTATAAATCTTACTGACTCTTGGTGGTGTATTATAGTTCTTTTAACACATGTACTGCAAATTCATCCAGCATGTGCAATAATATCAGACAAATAATAGGCATACACAGTTCCTGATTACTGTTCAGTACTCTATTCTGAAAATATTTGAAACATTTTACCTCTCTGAGTTTATAAATGGAAGAAAACTAACAAACAAAAACAAGTATTTTTTCCTAACTCAAATGAACAAGTAGCATCAATTAAATGAGAAATAGTCAATACTGTATTCTTTTTTTATGATTTGGCTGAGGTCCAGGTTTATACAGTCCTTCTCCTTAGAGGTTTTGAATATGTCTGATTAGTCATCAGCAGCTGGTGTGACTGCAGTGTTTTGTGAGAACACTGGCCTGAATTTAAGTGATTATCATCACCGTAATTTCAGTCAATGTTTGCACTTTTTACAGTATGTAATATAAGTCTTATGCATCACCAGAATGTGTATGTTCAGTTTAAGCTCAAAATACTTCACAAATAATCTATTGCCATTTTGAAAATGTGTTTTTTGATTTGAAGCATTAACTTCAATGCATTTCTCTTTAAATGCAAATTAGCTGCCCCTTTCTATAGAGGGTTGTGCCTTTACAACCAGTAACTCAAATATTATGTACCTCAGATATATATAAAACGTCTGTTTGCTTTTGATTATCATTTCCTATCATGCTAAAATCTTTTAAACCAGCTGGGAGAGAGGTTTCGTGTTTATATTAGATCTGTGTAGCAGCAGCATTATATACTGTACGGTAAATCAACACTGCTTTCTCTAAACAGGGTTCTGTGCTCATCAACAGTTTGCATGCTTTGCTTGAACATTAACCATGGTGTTAGAACCGGTACACTTTGCTTGTGCCATGGTTGGTGGATGTTATTATAAAATATGTTATATTATTATAAGATCTACCTTTTTACATCACAGAGTGGTTTGTTTTTTTCACAAGCTTGCAGAGAATTTTCCGGGTTGGTAGATGCACCGGGGACCTGGTTATAGCACTTAAACGAAGAACCAATCTGATTTTCTTGTTGCCTTTATTTCTTCATTAGCGCCCACTATATTGTAATAACTATAACAGCCTCCTTATTGGCTTACTAAAATGTCAATAAGCAGAGGTTAATTTGCTCTAACAATTATGAGACGACAGGGAATGATATCATTGCTCAGACCTAGACATTACTCAGCGTTCTCTCCAGAGGAAATGCCAGTGCGAGAGACTTCCTGCTGTCAAGATACGCAAATGAACTGACTTACAAGGTGGAAAAATGTCTCTCCTGTGAATGTGTTTTTAAAGTTTCTTCCAGAGTGGAGTTTTGTGCTTGGATCATATTTTCTTTTTTAGTTTTAGTTTAGTTTAACAGCTTTTTAATCTTTTTAAAGTTCAGACATATAAAGATGGCTTGAGGGAGTGAATGGCCTATTACTTATGCACCTGGTTTCACAAACAAGGCTCAAGTCTAGTCTTGGACTAAATGTAAATCTGAGCTGTTTTAAATGAAAAAAAGCTTGCACTGACTGAAGATCTTAAACTATGTCAGTGCCTTTGTTTTGTTTTAAGATACACACCAAGACATGTTTATAAAAATTACTTAAATCCTGACTTTAGTCCTAAACCAGTCCATAATAATTTACTGTATACACTTAATATGGATTAGCAAGTAATAGAACAAGTATTGCACCTCAGAACAGTAATTGTATACATCAATCCCTGATTTTTATTTTGAGAGCTTGCCTACTTCAAACTCCAGTTATTCTTTTGTAACCAATGGATATTCCAAACAAAGAAAGATGTAATTTTCTAATAAATCCTTGGCATTTATAAACTGAAATGTAACTACCACATGGCATCTCAGGACCCCAGTGTCTTTCACACGCTATTAGAATCTAATCTCGCTGCGTCCATGACTCAATAAACTGCAGATGTTTCCACATAAACCGGGCTGACTCAGATGTCCTAGTTATGAGTGTATGCAGGATAGTTGCTTGTGTTGAAAGGCACAGTGTGTTCTCATGTTAGGAGTTCTCATTTTTCTCTAGAGTAGGATCAGTTGAATCAATATGCACTTTTACACAACTGAAGCTGAATAACAAACTTCAGAAAAAAACTCATTCCACAAATATGTTGGTATACATTCAAACCCAATTTGAATTGAAAACGGATTTCTCTGCTTTAGCCCTCAATCTGTTTTCTAGACTTTGTGACATCTGTTTCATTTTCAACACACTGTAGTTATAATTATAGTGCTGTGTTCTATTAGTCACTTGCAAAAGTCAAAAGTAACGTAGTATATATATACAAATAGTTTGTTTTACTTTGCATTGATCTTATGGATTGAATCCAAACCTTGTATCATTTCGTCGTCTTGTTATATTGAAGTTAACATGTCATTGCGTTCTCCTTACAGGGTTTGGTTTCTTGAGAACAGTAACCATCCTGCACTGACGCCGCTCACAAAAGAGCTCTAATAGACTAGAAAACCACATTTTCCTCATGAAATCTAAAATTGCTCGTGATATATTTTCAAGCTGGCCAGTCACAGAGGACTTTATGTACAAATGTATTAAGTATAAGTATAAACAGGACCATTTTGATACTGTTACCTTTGATGTAGAACATGAGAAGCTTGTCCACGGTATGCCTATATGTTATAGTTAACTGAGAAATCAAGGCTTGTTAATATTTAGTCACAGTTTTAGTATTGCAGAGACCTACTGCAGGGGTGGAAAATTGGGTTGCCTTTTTCCAGATATTTGTCTCTGACTTATTACCAGACAGGATAGACGCCCCTTTTGCTCACATAAAAGGTGAGTTTTTTTAGTTTAGTCTTGGAGTAAGGAAAGTGAATGAGAAGTGGGAATGTCAAGCTCCAAAATGTTTTGTAAGGAAAAAAGAACTACATTATAAAAGTAGTATGATATGATTTCTAACGAAATTTAAATGATGAATTTTTATCCCGTAAAAGTGTCCATGAGAGAAATTGTAAGTCTAAATTTGTGATTAATCATTCTTTTGAACTCATTTTAAGAAATCTGTGATAGTTTTATTCTAATCTCACAAATATGAAACATTTATTCATTCGTGTTCCACTGAAACGAGAACATCATACAGGTTTGGAATGACAAGAGTGTGAGTACATGAAAGCACACTTTTAATTTTTTGGTGAATAAATTATTAACCCTACTGACATAGTTCTACATGGGTTAATCGAAGCATAATGAAGCTGCTTCTTCAATCCATCAAGATAAGGCTTTGGGGAATAGTGTAGCGCAGAAAAACAGATTGGACAAAATTATTATATAGGCCAAATTCAGATGATCTCCAGACCAATTTGAACAGCTGTGTAAACTTATAAAGCTTATAAACCATCTCAATAGGAGTTCTCGTCATCATCTCCACTGCCAACCTCTGCATTCTCTACACAGTCATGTTTGGCATATGTCTCATCCTCCTTGCTTCCTGATCCTGTAAGACTGCCAAAAGAATATTTTAATGTTTTTAATTACATCTGCTGAACATGAGGGTGAAGGCTTGCTTTTAGTGTGAGATTTCGTTCTTTTTTTTTTAGTTTGCACATAAAAAAACTACAGAGTGGTAAAATGCCTACGATGCATTTGCTCTCATTTTCCAACCCCAACTGTCTGCTCGAAGACACAGTGTTCTTTACATCAGCTACATGACTTCCTCCGCAACCACGTTTAAGCCAGCATTTGTTTTAATATTTGACAAATACTGCCAAAGCAACCAGTTTAACATCTGGAAGTTATCCCCCGGGCTTGCATTTGCTGACTGCCATAATTTACTTTATAAGTAGTTCCCATGGAGCAAGCTTGAGAGCGCGCTCATCATTAAAAATCCATCCTCTAAATTGTTTATTCTATAGTGACGCCCACGTGATCAAAGATTCTATGGACTGTAAAGTAAAGGTTATAGAGTTAAATGTTGGTGTCAAAGAGAGAATAGGATTCTCTCTCTCCTTGTCCCCCTTTCTTGCTCTCTTTTCCCTCCCTCTTTCAGGACCAAAGAGGCATGTAATCAAGTCATAGCTCAAAAATGCAGCACATGTTTTCCATCAGCACATAAGCTGTGGACTTGGTCGAATGCACATATTTGGATATTTAGCTGTAAATTGAAAACACCCTATTTGCTGAAATATAATTTTTGTGACAGCAATGACTGGAACCACTTTTTCAACAAAAGAATAAAATAGTAGAGGCTGTACAACATTATAATAAAAAAATACAACTAACGGTTTAATGTTACAAAGACAATCTTCTGTTTGGGCCAGAAAGAAATTACAGTGTTTCTCAGGTTACTGTGAGAAGTAATTTGTGTTGACTTGTTTAACTAAGTTTACGTAAAATTGCACATTATCTAAAAGATTAAGGGTATTTAAACTGTTCCATGTGACAATGTTCAGATGAAAAGAAATGTAGAAGCAGATGAAGAACAGAACAACTTCATTTGGACTTGTGTGTTGCAAACTGGAAGATGTTTGTGTGAAAGGACAGGGTGAGAAAAACGGCAGCTTTTTTTGCATTATGTATTAAATACTACCAAGCTAGCTACATTTGCTCAAAAGCACGTTAACGTTTTTTGTTGTTTTGTTTTTCTTGAGTAATTTACTTCTCTTTACGTTGCATAAATATTACCATTGTAACTAAACTATTTAGAAAGAAGCAGCTGCTTTCAGTTATTGACTTCAACTAGCTTGAAACCAAACCAATTTAACATCAGCCATTTTCTTTAACTGACAAAACAACACACAATCAGGCTTCAGTATTAATTATACTTTTAAAGTATTGATTTATGATGTTAATGAGACAAGTTATAACTTGTTTTAGGGCCTATTCTAATGTTGCAAACATTCAAATTTAATGGTGATGTGATAATGCCTCCCAAAATACATAGTGCGAGAGAAATATTACCAAAAAAGAGTGAAGTTATAAAGTAATTTTCATCTAAAGAACATTAATTCTCCTTAGCCCAAAAGTGCGCAGACTGGTATGAAAAAAGTAAAGAATCTTTACAATGAAGAAATGTTACAGTTGCATATTTTCCCTCTATATCATAAAGAAAAATACCACAATTAAAATGTTTTGTTTTGATTTTTGTTTTTTTTTCCAATTGTAATGATCTTTTACCACAAGGTGGCGTGCTGTCTATAAAACCTCAACAATAGGCTTTGAATCCAAGAGGCACACGTAAAACATGTTGTTCAGATACGCATACATCAAAATCTGCTAAACGTTAAGATCGACAGAACCTAAGAGAACACTCCCCAGGACTGTTTTGTCTGGTGACATCATTTAGGGAAAAATTGACGTCACATGTTTGAAATGATCTACCTCATGACTGAGGTAATAGCACTCAGGTGTTTTCTCAGTTGGGGTTTTTTTCCCCCCTTTTTCCTGCATGTTCATAGTCAGTGCCTCCCTCGTAATATCCTCACACATCTGCTATGCATTAAGATGCAAGATGTGTTCCTTTAGAGACATGTGAGCACAGTGCTAGAGTTGAAATCGCTTCAGCAGATGTGAGAGGAGGATATTGATGTGGGTAGACAACAAATCTGATGGTGCATTTTGAAGAGTTTAGAGTAAACTGTGCCTTTTGACCATCCTTATGTCACAAACCTCCAAGTGACATCACTGTTAATCATGTTACAGTATGGTGACCACATGCCATGACTGGTAAAACTTTCTGGTGAAAAGTACAGTCAAGTAACAAACTTATGGCATAATTAAATATAATTTCTGGTCAAAAGTACAACAAATTATCATATAGATGCATGCAACATCCTTAAAAATTAAGCTCCAATTAAGCTACATTTTTCAACAATTAACTTTTAAGTAGCTTTATATTCAGGACTTTTCAAGCCACCTTTAGTAAATCTCTTTGTTAAAAAACAAATAACAAGGACAGGTCTTTACATCAAAATCATCAGCACAATTGAATAAACAGCCACTTACCACCTTCGTCTTGGCATTTCACAAACTGTAAAAAAGCCACAGATAAAACCACAAGCAGGACAGTCCTATAAGGCTGAAAGTTCATCATGCCCATATCAAAGACATGAGCTATTCTTGTGTGCAAAGTAACCAGGAAGGGAAGGGAAAAAAGAGTCCAGGTTATCGCTTCACCATGAAGACAGACTGAGGTTTTTCCTGCTCGTAGCAGCAATCAGACCCAGCCCCACTCTCTGCAGCCGCTTTTTTTTAACAGCCTTAAGAAAGAAGAATGCTGCCAACCCTAATTTTCCTCCCCCTTTTGTCAGTGCTCTCTCATAAGCATCCACTCTGGCTCTGTTAAATTACACTACATTACACTCTTACAGTAATCTTTTAAAGATAGTTTGTTCTTTGCTAATATCGTACATTGTCATTGCAATTATTAGGTATTTTTTTGGTTATCATTTGCTGATGAAGTCTGTTCGGCTTGGTGTACTTGCTAAGAAGGACAGTAAACTGGCTTTATGGCGGTCTTAACTCCACTGACTTTACTGCTGTTGCTCATAGGCTCATTTTTACAAGGGAACAAGAAAAGAGTTTGTGTCCCATTTGTCTTGGGTTGCAGATGACAGATTTAAACCCTAACAAGAAGGAAAGACAATGGTGAAACTTGTCATTTTCTGTTTAAATTCATTGTTGCCTGTTCTTCATTGTCTCAGTGGTAAATGCTAGACAACGGGACAAGCTAAAAATGGCATTTGCTGGTCAGAAATCTTCTACAGTTCCACTGACTTGTCCAGTTTCACATTTTATTATGCACATTTCACATGCTCCACACGTGGGTATGTTACTATGAATTCTCTCACGAACACAAACATTTATGTAAAAGATGACCAAGATCTGGCATGTGGTTTGACTGAACACTTTATTTGACTGTATAGTGCCAGGTTTTGCTCTATCCTGTAATTTATTGCTAGAAAAAAGGTATTTTATTTCATTTTAAATGAAATAAAATTGTATGTAGTGTTATAAAGTAGTCATTTTTAATGTAATGTATTACTTAAGGTTGTCTTGGGTATTTGATTAAATTGTGTCGACAATGTGAAGAGCTATAATAAATGTAAGGTAAATATATTTACAGCTACATGCCACAATTGGCGATTTCTGTAGCCATGCTTTATATATTGCAATTCATCTACTTACTTTAACTCATCTCTACTATCTGAAAGATATCACTGATTTAGATGTCTTAAGGAATCACATCTGTAGCTGTGACACCTTTAGACTACAACGGGGGTCAGGTAAGCGACCTGTGTGTTTTAGCCTATCAGAAAATTCACCCTGCTTTGTCTGACGTCAGATTGGCTGACATGTCTTCAGAGGGCAGGGTTTTAGTGAGGGGGGCGTGAGGGATTGGAGTAGGGTGGTCTAATTCTAGAGGAAGTTAGCAAAACAGCTGAAGTTGCTTACAGCTACAATGATAACAAGTTCCAACTATATACAAATATTCAAGTATACGTGGTATATATGGATGATTCATAAGATAACTATAATATAAATTATTATTATTATTTATTACTATTAATTAAAATAGCCAGAAAAGCTTTTGCTGAGATGCATTTTAGAAAAAAATAAGTGTTTTCACTACTGATTAGCTTCTTGTTTTCACTCCCTCATCTCATCTGAGCCATTTTGGCAGACGGAGCAGTTCTGGGAGGTTGTATTATGTTGTAGTCTTGTTATGACTAATTTGAACTCATTGCCAAACTAAGCTTCTAGTTAACTAGCATTCATGAGGAAATTGATTTGAAACGTCAGGAGGTATGTAATGTAAAATCCAACTTGAAAGGTTTTCTAGACGTAAAACAAAAGCTATTGATGTGTACCGGAATTATTTCCCACCTTTCTGGAGTAAAACCAGCTAGGATTCTCTAAATATGAGAATGTCTCACATAAGGTGAACCAGAGGACTTATGGTATTCAAAATAATGCTTGACTAATGTTGTGTTTGAATCATCTTCAGTCTTTGAAAAACTTCTGAGGGAAAGAGGAGGAAACAGCTGTGAGCCATGTTCTTTAGGCACTTGATTTACTCTCCATCTCCATTGCTTGTAGGCCTGGAGGAGTCGAGGTGAGGAGGGGGTGAGCTCTCTTCAGCCCAGCCCAATGGAGTGGCCAACAGCCTTTCCAAACTACTGTAACATAGCTTGCAAGAAGCAGTACTCTCTGGCCAAAAACAGGAATGGGAGGCCTTTTTTCCACACTGTTACAATAGGCTGCCAAGTATTGGGTCATAAGAGAATTTAGCCGAGAGGAAGGTGAATGCTGTAGGGGCAGACATTGCAGTGAGTTATAGTGCTTTCCTTGCTTGCTTGTGCTCATGTCTGGCTGCTTTGGATCCACTGGCATGGAAGAAATCTGCTCAGAGTATTCAACCACGCCAGAAGTATGCTGCTTTGAGATGTGTGTCTGTTAAATGTACAGCAAGTGTGGTTATTTTCAGTGTGGTCTGTGTTTCTCCCTATACAGTGTCAACAAGTCGTCACAAGTATACTGTTGAGAATTTATACTGAAAAAATATGCAAACAACAATATTAAGAATCACAACTGCTTCTCACGTTTTGTTTTCACGTGACATTAAAGATGACTGCTAAAAATATAGCTGCCACCAAAGCAACACTTATTTAAATTGGTGATAAAATTTCCAATTTTTACTGTTTTACCGTATTTTGGGCAAATACAGTACATGCAACTTTGGTGAGCGTTACAGACCCCAAACCTTTGAATGGTATACACAAAGAATTTAAGCATGCAAACTGCCTTCCTTAGGCAGAAAAAGATTGTAAAAAAAGCTTACAATATTAATACTTGCTTCAAACAGGGGCAGTGCTGGATGAATAAAGTTAGTGTTGTCAAATGTTGTAACTATATTTACCGAAATGCTAAATAGGGAATGCATTTAATATCTATTAAAACTGTAGATTTTCTTAGCATGGGATGCGCGCTTTAGTGACTGTGATGAACGCACTGAAAATGGTGACAAATGCTTAACTCTTTATTGCACCACCCACTTCAATACAATGACTGATTTATTCAAAGGAATGTCTTGTTTGGAGAATGGCCAGATAGTGACTTGTGCTGGCTTGCTTTTTGTGTTCACTTTCCTCATGTAAATAGATAGAACATAGAAGCACTGAATGTGATTTCGGTATTTTGTTCTTTAAGGGGAAATTCGAGACTTTGCATGGTAGTTCAAAGTAATAATGGAAGAAGAATAAAAATGACCAGCTTTTTTGTTTTAAAGTAGAATACACAAGTTTGTTTCTCTACTCCAGAGACCAAACTAGTTATCATCTTTGCAGTTAAAGTTTTCTACAAAGTTTACTCTGAACACAGTTTAGTGAAGAACAAAAAACATACATAACAGGAAACTACTACATTACCTGACAGCTGAAATATCCTTCCTATATCATTTTGTTGTTTTTTTGAGTTGTGATCGTATAACAGAGACACATTTGTCCAAACAATATAAGGGTGAGTCAGGAAAACTGGGCTTTTTTCATGCTTTTCAAATTTGGAATTAACTGAAATCTTGTCTGGCTTCTAGCTTTTTATTTTGTTTTAGTGACAGCATTATTATTCAAAACTTAAAGACATGCCTCTTCAAAATGAACTTAACCTCAAATGAATTGCTTTTTAAATGTTCCCCACAATTCTATATAGAGTCTGCTCATTGTCTTGACTTTGTATTTCAGATCTGTTGCAGTACTTTGTAAATCATGTTTTAGTGCACTTTTTGCCAGTAAATGTGTTGAAAATGTAAATAACTCAACCTTGCAGAAACACACTGGTGGTGCTGTTTGATCAACTTTAATCAAGGTAGCTTTTGACCCACTGCAAAAGCTCACAGAGAATGGAAATAATTAGTACAGTTTAGATCTCCAAGGAAACAGCTGCCAAATACAGCTATAAACAACATTTTCAGCCAATTCCTATACCCCAGTATACGAAATGAAGTTGTCTTCTTGGACTGCAGCACCACAACTTAAAAATTAACATTCCCTAACTAAAGGAAAAAAAAACACATTCTATATCTTTTTGTCATATGAATACTTGTTTTTGGTTTATTGGTACTTTCTGGCATAAATTGCTCACATTTTAGAACTGAACAAAGTCCTAACCTTAATGCCAATATCTGATTATGTCTTTCTTTGCTTTGTTTTTTTTTCTGATTTGTACTGATCATTTTTTCCACCAGAGGTAATGTACTATTGTCAGAGCATCTCTGCAACTGAAATGTAAGTTGAACAAAGACGTCTTCCTGCTTAAACCTCCCACATGCAGCACTAACTGTTTCTGCACATGGCGGAGATCCCCAGGCAAAGCTGTGAGGATTCTTACAATGTTAACCTTGAGTCATGTTTTGCTGCTAAAATCATCTTGACTAGATAGGTCTGCATCCAATAAAAGCACAAATCAGCAACGGAAACACAACACAGGCAGAGAATCTATTCAAGGTACAAATGTTTACCAAACATGTTTTGCGGACAAAAAAAGAGGAATTAAAAAATAATAATTATATACATACATATACTGTAATACACACACACAATTTATTTTGAATAGACCATGACAAGCCAACTTTCATTACATTGGGCTGATTAACTACTTACTAAATAACTGATAACTTTGATCCCGTGATCTACAGTCTGCCAGCTCAGTTTGTTTCCAGAAACATGTTGCCTCCACATGTAGTTGAGGAAGTTTCTGTTATATATGGTTGTCTGTTTTTTTTTTTTTTTTTTTTTTTTTTTTTTTTTAATGAACTTTCCGCATGGCATGTGAGAATGTTTTCAAATAGAGTGGTCTTTAATGTCTTGTGCAGGTATTGTTCAGTTTATTCCTTTTAACCAGAGGTTTTATTTCTGGCATTTTTAGAAAATAGAGTGCATCGACAAACACTTACTCTAACCTCTTACCTGGTGTTCACATGCATCTTTAGTGATCCAATCCAAATACAAAAAAATTTAAGCCCTGTTCACACCAATCAAGATTACTATAAAGATATGGACATTGATAACTATTTATGTCCACACCAGTGAATGTATTTCAGTTGTAAACGTGAAAAAACATCAGTCAATTTAGTTGCAAACCTAATATGAAAAGGGTCTATTTTCAAAGTCACCCCCCAAAAATACGCTTTTTTTGGCTGATACATAAGTTAGCGTTCTTTAAACCAATAGCGCTCCAAATTTAGCACACCCTAATTGCTAAATCACTTTTATGCATCAGTTTTTTTCTCGCTTACAATCACACTTTTCGCTTCACAAGACATTTATTGATTGACTGAAATCATGGGGTTTTCCTTATCGATGTCTGTAGCAGCTTTTAGGACAACACCCGTTCACCTCAGAGGATTGTTGAGCAAGTGATGTAATGCTAATTTTCTCCAAATCTGTTCTGATGAAGTAAACTCTACATCTTGGATGCCTGAGGGTGAGTACATTTTTAGCATGTTCATTTTGTGGGTGAACTCATTTATAGAAAGTCAGATAAATCTGAAGTCTTTCACATGATGATTTTTGAGGTGAAAGGACATATATTATTATTACTAATAGGCCTTCAGCCTCAAATAGAATAAATTAAAATAATATTATTAAACATATGTTTCCATAACCCAAAGCTATATTAATATTGACTATCTTCCTAGGGTATTTCCTCTATTTGCTTTTGCCATTCAGCCATTTTTTAGTGATGACTACATCCAGAACATTACCACTGCACTAAAACATAGGCCTTAAATAGATCTCTATTAAAAGTCATATACAATGAATTAAGAATAAGCTAATGACGGCTACAATGTGTTGTTAATACACCTAGGTTGAATTAAGTGAATGATAATTAAAAATGTAATCACTTAAAAGTGAGAAAACTAAAATAAATTGGATAGAACATACTTTTTGTTGTAGACCCATGCAGTGCTGGAAGAGAGGAAAAATAGGGGGAGGGTTCTTTTGAGGTTTGTGCTTCTAACTCAGGAACCACAAATGAAATTGGTTTTTCTTGGTCAGGGGAAATGATTTGCACCTACTGGAAAATGTTAGCAAATGCAAGACGGCTGGATAAATGACTCACTGCTGGGATATCTTGGGGGGGAGGATGGTGGTCGTCTACTTGAATGTGGGGCTGAGACATTTGTTTACTTTCCAGACAGTTTGGCTAGGAGGCTCCAAAAGGGGACCGCCATGGAGAGCATGATTTTCCAGAGCTTCATAAAACAGGGGAGGTCAGGGGTGATGATTCAAAATGGTTTTTAGTATAGAACTTCTCAAATGAATGACAGATGATGGAAAAACTGAAATGAACAATATTCAGATGAACATTTTTGCCTTCCTTTTTTTTTTTTTTTTTTTTTTTAATCTCGGTCATTAACATATGTGCACACAGGTGGTTTTGGAAGTATGCTTTTCAAGGTAGACAAAATAGTGTGTCTCACACTTAAATGCTCACAAGAGTTATGACTAACAGGTCAGTCTCAGAGCATAAACCACATTTTCTGAACCGGAGTTTGCTGCTTTGCTCATGAGCAAAAAGTAAATTATGGCATTTCCATGTGGACCAACCAAAAAAGATTTTACTCTAAAAGCCGTCGGTTGTTTTGAGGATATTTAATTAATTTACTTGCTTTATTATTATAATTTTATATAATCATTTTATAGAACTAAGATTTTAAAATAATAATAAATACATATAAAAAAATGTCTGAATAATTCGGCTTGACTTTTACTATAAATGCATGCTGTTATTGTTTTATGTTTCTAAAAGTGTGTTAGATATTCATATATTTACTTTAGTTTTTTGTTTTAATACATTTCGGAGCTCAATTCTTTGTAAACACTAAACAATGGCATTTAAATGAAAAGACGATTTTAGGATTCAAATTTTAGGGTTGTGTTTCTACAGGTCACCCTGGACCACAAAACCAATCATAAGTGTCAGTTTTTTAAAACTGGGATTTATACATAATCTGGAAGCTAAATAAAAAGGCTTTCCATTTATGTATGGTTTGTTAGGATAATACAATATTTAGCTGAATACAACTATTTAAAAATCAGGAATCCGAGGGTGCAAAAAAATGTAAATATTGAGAAAATCTGGGTCTTTTACCATACGAGTTATCATTTTTATCTTTAGTTATCGTTTTATTTTGTGTCACCATACTTATCTGTGTAACTAGTCATGTGATGTCATATGGCATTAAGCTTAAACGTTAACATAGTGGCGCCTATAATTTTAAAGCCCATTATTTATCATTTTAAAGCCCAAAATATCTCAGCATTTCTCAATATGTTAATTTTTTGCACACTCAGAATTCAGATTATCAAATAGTTGTGTATAAGTTCTTAGCAATGCATATTACTAATCAAAAATGAAGTTTTGATATAATTACAGTATTCAATTCACAAAATATTGTTGTCCTATTCGGGTTTTTGGCATAAAAGAAAAATCAATAATTTTGACCCATACAATGTGTTTTTGCCTATTGCTACAAATATACATCATCGACTTAAGCCTGGCTATGTGGTACAGGGTCAAAAAAGTAAATCTCTTATAAAACTCCTAGTCATGCTGCTGATGTCATGTTGAAAGACTTGTACCAGTGTCCACATCCAACAGTAGCCATGCACCTCCCCCTTTCCTCCACCACCCTCCATTACAGGAATGTGTGGTTAGTATAGATGGTCTCTTGCCTGTTCCATTGTGGGGGTGTGATTGATAACTTCAGCGCTGTTAAAAAGCACAAAACCTATGATATATCCTTATATAAACATTCCTGGGCGAACACTTGCATTTGCCGTTTTATCTCAAGAAAACTTGCAATGAGAAAGGGGGGAAAAAAGAATTCTGACATCTTTAAAACCAAATTATTAAAGAAATATGTTGTCAATCTGATGTCACACTGTTATTTTGATTACGGCTTTTGAAATTGATGATTGCATGCTTAAACGCATTGCATGTCTCTACAGAAAAAGTCGATTCATTCAAAAATGTGTCTATATTTTCCTTTATGTGGCTGATTGATGGCATAACGAGGATAAAAGATAGCCCCAAGCAAGTTTTCTTTCAAATAGCTGTTAGCTGAGTAATGTCAGCCAAGCATAGGATTATTTTTTTGGCCCGTTGTTAACATATGTGTGTTGCTACTTGCAGCTCTGCATGTTATGTTCCCTCAATTCACTGAACTTGAATGTCTAACTTCACTGCATATAAAATAACATACATCTACATTTCTTATTTTGGCTTTGCATACTCCTTCACAATTCAATTGGCATTTATGAGAGAAAAGTTGTTACGTGGCATATCAAGAAATTGCAATTCAGTGTTTGTGTATCTGAGCCGCCTTTTCTAATACTGGGATTACTCTCCTTCTCCTCCTCCTCCAATAAAAAGCACCATTGGTTAGTGACACCATTGCAAAATTGAGAAGAGACACATGTTTCTAGTTTCACTCAAAACTGCTTGCGCTTGGCACAAGTTCATTTTCTTCACTAAAGTAAAAATCTTATCCCATTGTGTCAAGTACTTGTTCAGTGTTCACAAAATATAATTTACATCCTTTTTTTCTTTTTTTTTTTTGAAGGTCCTTTCAAGATATAAAAATCGATTTTTTTTTTTTTTTGTCATGATTTGACAAGCATAGTGAGAAATGCAGATGTAAAGCAGTGACTCTGTCTGGGGGGGTTGCTGTAAAGGGAGCTTGAGCTTTAGTGTGTGAAAGGGAACTGCTAAAGCCATGATGAATAGGATATGCATGACCTCAGTGCTCAGATCTGTTCTCCACATTGGCTACGTGTAGCTCGTCTAATTAAACTGTTTTCTGGAAGAAGTTGCTGTTGGCTTGAGAAAGTTGTTTAAATGTTTAATCCTACATATATATATATATATATATATATATAGTATAGTAGTTGTTTTGCACCTGATGTGGATAGTGATTGTTTTAAGCTTTTTAGAAATGTTATATAAGATTAGCTCATCAGAAATAATAGAATTCTCATGTTCAAAACCTCATTTGACTCGCATGTCTGAATATTCACAGTAATTTAAATGCTAATGAACTTGCATCTAAATCCATACAGGATTTCTTTACAGGACTTATATTTCCAAAATTTCGAATGACAAGCACTTTCAGATCATTCATATTTTGACTCTCCGATTACATTTACTCATAACAAACAAAGATAATGAAAGAGGAAACACATTTGTATCACTGCAGAACAAAATGTTATGTTTATTCAGATCGTCTTACATCTCTCTTGTCCATCCTCCCATGTAAACACGTCAGGTTAGGTGTTTATTCAGGGGTTCTCTCTGTTGCCATCCTCATAAAGTGCAGACCTGTCAAGTCTGAATGTGCCGGCTTGATATACGGCTTACATGTGTAAAAATAAAACGCGTGTAAACTATTAAACACCTACATGCTTCTGTTGTTTATGGAAACAACAGGATGTAGACAAATCTTAATCCCGTGCTATAACTTTGTTTTAAAAACAACTCTGTTTGTGCCAAAAAAAAAAAAAAAGTAGAGAAATGCTTTAAGACCAGAATAAACACAGCAAATACAGAGGACAGATGGAAATTGTAAAACCAGTTACTAGAAAATGTTGAAAATGGATTTATGGTGTATTACACATTCTGAAGAGACTGAATGGATTAAACATGTTCTCTTCAGTGTTGTGGTATTGCTATTTGCTGTTGAAGAGTGCTGCAGTATGTGAACTCTTGGGATTGGAATTTGGCTTGACTTCATGCAGATGTTGTTTGCGCTGTTGTGTCGCTGTTTCTCTGGCTATTCTATGCTTTGCCTTCTTGTTTCTAATTCAGTTCTGAGTTCTGTTCGAGCTGTTTCAGCATCTTATTTGTCTTTTGTGATCACACATAAAAACATTACATGTGTCTGAGTCTGACACTTGCCCTTTGGATATTTGGATTTTTTTTTTTTTTTCTTTTTTTGGTTGTTGGTGAATCCTAAATTCCTCTTTTCATTCAAATGCCATTGTTTAGAGTTTACAAAGAATTGAGCCCAGAAAAAGTTAAAGTTAAGAAACTAAAGTTATGCCGAGTTATGATGATTTGCAGCAATAACACAACTGCAGTCTGACATGCCCAAAGGAAGCCCGCCTTGTGTTTCTTTTTTCGCCATAAAGGGGAGCAGAGCAGCCTTTACAACAGACTCATTTGTGTTTTAGTACCATTGTTGATTGGTATACCATGAAACTGGGGGGCATGGACAAGCATCAGATTTCATAAAGAGCTTCATTTTCTCTTAATGCTTACTGCGTTATCAAGGCCATAATGCAGAGCACAAAAATGCATTTCAGTTTCAGACAAAGGAGCTTTGTTAAAAATTCATGCAACTATAATGGTCATTTTATTGGCATTTTGTGGGATAATTTATATGTCGGGTACTGCATTCTACACATATACATAGAATTAAATGTATAGTGATGTGCTAACTAAATAATGGGAACTCGACATGGGTGAAGTACAGTGTAACACAAATCTTTTGGTGAGAACCTAGTGTACCTAGTGGTCTGTAAACAGCACTCCTTCTGGTAGACCTGTAATCACCAAGCCCTAAAGGCAAAACCGCTAGACATCCATCCCGTACTAAGCCTAGCTAGTACTTACGTCACATACATCTGTCTGTCAAAGCCCAACTTTAACAGTCATAAAGAATAGTAGAACGCCAGTGTTGAAGTTGCTGTTTCAGGAAAGTATGAGTTGTTCATTTTAGCTAAAATTCAATGCATGCTTCGGTGGTGATTTGTTCGAAGCTTTTTTTTATAAAAACTGCAATGACTTGTTTGAAATTGAACAATTTACATTAAAGTTAAAACAGTCATTTCCATGCCTCCTTTAAACCCCTCTCCCCCCACTGTCTGGATCTGCTCTGAATATTGGCACGGACATGGTTTACGTCACTTTTGGCATGCGGGGGAGGTGAGGGAGTCAGAGTTTTACACGAAAACTAAGTTTTGAGCCTGTGCTCAAAAATGTCAGCTCTCTGCATGAAACATTTAATATTTTATTTGACCTGGTTGTTTGGGAAATGTGTGTGTACTGGTTTAAATACATAAATACTGTACATGTTCTTAGCATATATTGTTTGTTTGTAAACCATAAAACACTGTAATTCTCCCCACTCAAATTCTCCAATCCAAAAAATCAGGTGAATTGTTTTTAATGTTTTTTGTTGTTCTTTCTTTTTCTGTAATAAGCTAAATAACACCAAATGTTTTAAAGTAGGTTCAAGAAAAGTGCATTCAACCACTTTAAAAAGTTGTATTAGAGAGCCACCTGGTGTTCTTAATGGATATAGCAAGGTTTGAATGGCCATGGTCAAACTAATTTCCGGTTTTAAGGTTGGTCAGTAAAATGTGCCTTTTTTCCACCCTTATAAAGTCATGTGCAGCATGTGTCGTGGAAACTTCTTTATTATTTCACAGGATGACGACATATTTACTTCACATTTTTACTAACATATGGGAAATACATTTTGTTTAGAAACCGCTGTTCAAGAAACTTTTGTAAAGATGGCATTTAAAAATGATTCAAACAGAGCTGTAAAGGCAATCCTTGAGTTCAAATGCCTGAATTGTTCGGCTGTAAATAGTAGTTGACCATTATGGATTATATTGGTGCACAGTTTAGCATTGTGGGATGTGTTCAAGGTTGTCTGAATTTTTTTCTTAATGTAAAGAACATTAGGATAATTATAAATTGGAGCAGGTAACAGTATAAAAAAAAAGTATTTAGACATTTTTTTTTATGCCATATTAAGTTTTGGCATTAGTACAAATTTGTATTTGAGTCAACTTTATTCAAACTTTAGTGGTGTTCATCAATGCAAAATCCTTTCTTAACTCTACAATTAGAAGTTTTGTAGACAATATCCAGTGCACCAGCTGCATAAAAATGTCTCTAGTAACATTTATAGTTCATCATGTTCATAAACATTGTACTCCTTTAGTGATAAGGTCCCATCAGCATTGTGATCATTCTTAAGGAACACATCTGCCACAACATCATCAAAATAGGATTCATCTTTCTGTGAATTTAACTTCTTTGCTTCCATTTTCAAGTATTCCTTAATCTGTAAATCCAAAATGACAATATGTAAATAAAAAAAAACAGTAATTAATAAACTAGGTATGCAAAAGAAATTTCTGATACAACAATTAGTATGCATTAACTAATGTCTACCTCTTCTTTTGTCAGGGCCTTGTCATCGTCAGCATCAATTTCTTTAAAGGCTTCTATGCTGCGTGGTCCTCTGGTTATGTGCAACAGCTCCACCTCAAAGATCACTGTTGCATTTGGTGGTACAGGACCTATTGCATCACAGAAAAGTGATTGTTAATGGATTAAAGCCGGAACCAGGGTTCCTCAAATCTTACCCTGGAGGTCCAATGCACTGCAGAGTTTAGCTTCAACCCTGATAAAAATCACCTACCTGTGATTTAAAAA
>JAUMHP010000057.1:16634970-16689414 GCA_032361065.1 Enteromius trimaculatus
TTAGCTTCAACCCTGATAAAAATCACCTACCTGTGATTTAAAAAAAAAAAAAAAAAGATCCTCAAGACACGGATTATCATGCTCAGGTGTGCTTGATTAGTGTTGGAGCTAAACTCTGCAGTGCATTGGACCTCCAGGGTAAGATTTAAGAAACTCTGTTTCAAACTGTAATTTTTCCTTTGACACGATATCAAAACCTGTGATCTGTGAAAGAGAAAACTTTCCTTATTTGATGTTGTATTTGTTGTGTAGAGGTAATTTCATTAAGCTGGTTTGAAATTACTGCAAAATGCTCTCTGTATAAACGTGAACTTAATTGACAGTGTTTTTGTAATATCCTATAATATTGGGTAGAAAAATATTTTACTGTTATGCATAATGCAATATGATGTTAATTATCTAGTACATAATTTATCAGTATGATGACAAATAATTAATTTCTTTAAGTTGGACTTTTAATAAACGACCTCAAAAATAATTTCATTTATAGGGGAAAAAACAACAAGAAATTGTATATAAAATATTTTCCAAAATAAATGGAATTACCAAACTACACCATCAACAAGAAATATTACTCAAATAAAAAAAAGAAAAACAGCGCCACCTGTGTAAGGGACCTTAAGAGTTTCTCTACGCGTTAGAAGTTAAAAGACCTACCTTTTCCTTTCTCGCCGTATGCCAAGGATGGAGGAACTGTAACTTTTCTCTTCTCACCGGGACACATGCCGTCCAGCCCTAAATCGAGGCCCTTAATAACTTCTCCAACACCCAACACAAACCAATGTGGGTGACCCGTGTTTGTCGAGCGACTAGAAAATAAGAACAGCTTTACTTAGCATTAACTGGAAATAATAAAACTTAAGTGTTTATCGACATGCGACTAAATACTCCGTTTACAACTCTCTCTTAAAGAAGAAAATGCAGAACAGCCTATTTTTGTTGAATACAACAACTTAAAAGCGTAAAAATGCGCTTACCTGCAATAGAACTGGGATCCGTCTTTAGCTAGATATCCATCATAATGAGCATTCAGCATGTCTCCTCGCTTGGCTTTCTGGCTGCAGTTTTCTGGCAGAAACGTAACCTCGGTTTTTAAATCTTGATTTGTTTCATTTGCCCGAATCAATACGATGAAGGGATTGAGGGTTTGCAGAGACAAAATCAAACACGCGTAAAATGTAAACCGCTGGGCCATCTTGCACATCTGTCGGCGTGGCGACGGGGGCCGGACAGCTGACGCGGCAGTGCCGCCCGCTACTCAGATTTCGCACTTCTCTTTTGGGGCAGGGTGTTGATGTAGATTTAAATATCCACGCAAGATTGTGTTCTTCAAAGTCCTCATGTAATCAAAACAGGCTTAGACTTAGAGATTTACCTTACTAGCGCACATAGTCTTGATGTGAACAATTAATCCTTGCAAAATTGTTTGTCTTGGAAATCCTTAATCAAAATCTGAACATTTACTTCCGCTTTGGAATGGTATTAGATTTTTATATACATTTATAACAAGGGGGCATTTTGACCCACAGGCAGAACAAAATTCCCACATATGGGACAAAAACAGTGCAAGCAGTTTTTGCATAAAATGAAAAGAAAGGGTAAAATAACAGCAATAGACGTTACTGCGCATGCGTACTTTAGTGGCCCTAACTTAACTTCCGGTAGACGTCCCAATAGAATAAAAAACAACAGCTAAGTCCTTCTAGAGTAGTTTTGTTATGTTTGCTGCGTAAATCACGGAGTTATTGAAAATGCAAACTCATTCTCTGCCAGCAGGAGGTGCTTTAAGCACGAGAAACAAGAAGTTTCCCCGATAACGGCTGTAAAGATAGGCGAAACTCAAAAAGTCACGCCCATGACAGGACTCATAGATATATATACTGACTAGATGTCACCTCAGACGCTGCTGTCCATAGGAATTATGGGTCAACGCGGCCGCCATCTTGTGCCGCGTCTACTCTGCATTAGTTAATATTGGCAGAGATCTATCAACTATTAAAATCACCTTAATTTGCTTAACTTTCAACCGATTTTCAAGCCGTTTGGTTTATTATAAATGTCAGACATATATTTATGACAGAACATAAACCTATGTTCTATCATAAATAAGTGATATATCATATAGCCTACAATACAATACCATACTTAGACACACCTACATAACTAATTAATTTGTGACAATGCACAAAACAAAAATATTCAGGCCGAAAATGACAGCTGCACAGTACGGTGCGGTCTTTTGGCTCAAACCCCTCTCTCCTGAGTACTATTCCCCATGACTGATGCCTCTGTTTATCACTTGGGAATCTACAAACAAAACAAATCCTAAAGTCCATAGCAAGGGACATAGTCACGTGATAGCACTGTAAATAGCATTCATTCACCAGGCAGGATGACAGCAATAACTAACCATAGCAATAAAAGCGTCTACACTGACCATTGACAAGCAAAGTCTCTCCAAGTGTTAAATAGGCTAAAATGTGATGGGTTCTGATTGACTATTAGCTTCTTGCTTTTTATCGTTCTCAAATCGCTCTGAAAGTGACCCCAAACGGTATTGTTCTTCATATGGTTATAGTTTATGTGCGAATGTCGTCATTCACTTTATCGATTAACTTTACAAACTAACACACACAAACTTTAGGCTACTCTTCACCATCCTGCAATTATATTATATTCATAGTTGGTTTTCTTCAACTGACATTAACATAACTTAACGTCACCTAGCTCTTTCTTTTATAGGATAACATTAACTTCGTGGTCATCACCATGAACAGTAACAGACATGAACTTGTCACGCAAAATAACTTTACAGACTACAATAACACAACTGTGTGGACAAATTTCCAACATCTTAACATCATATTACATCGATGCGCTTCCTTCAGATCCCCGAAACAAGATGGTGGCAATGTTGACGTATGCTTAGAGGCCCCAAGGCACATCTAGTCAGTATATATATCTATGGACAGGACTGTGCTGCCGCCATTTTGAACTGACACCTAGGCCTACACAAAACGCCGTAGAATAATAAGAGACAGTCACGCTTGACCAACTTACAATGACCCATTTAAAGTGTGTATATGTTTATATATATAAATTAAATATTATAGATAGGTCCCCTTCACCAACCGACTAGACTTTTCATACTGCTTACTGTTTAAAATTGTACAATTTATATTGAAAGTAAAACATTTCAATGTCCCAAAACCCTTTACTTACCCATATCTATGTTCTATTGTATTTTCTTTCCCTTGTTAAATTAAAAACTTAATGTAGTGAAATAACCAGATGTTATGTTTGGTAGTGATGGAGTCAGACACACTCATATTTATTTATTCACAATGTAATTTTTATTTAAATTTAAATACATTTATAAAAAATGGTACTCATTCATTAAAAAGTGTACAAATTTATCACAAAATATGAAAAAACTTGCAACCATTGCCTAAAGGACACCAACTACTGCGAGGTACCTGTAATTTGTCATGTATTAAGTGCAAACATTTAACTGAAAATAGTAATAGATCAAAATCACCACCGGCAATTGAGTTGAAAGAGATTAAGAGAGAAAATATTTTAATTAGTAAGATAAAAAAGTGGAAGTGGTAGTAAAAGATAAAAACTATCAGCAGCAATTTTGTGTTCGTGTAAGAGAGAAAATTCTGCAAGAGATTGTAAGATATAAGAAAGGAGTAGAATGGAAGTGGGAGAGAATTATTGTGGTGCACGTGTCACAAAAACGTTATCTTTAAAAATTTCCTGTTTCGTTTCTGATTAGGCTGAGAGATGTCGATTTTGGGTGCACAATATATGATAAATTCTTATCCTGTTAAATAATAAAGTACACAAGTGATGTCTTGCACTCTTTCTTGTTACACACTACTTCCCTGCACTCATGACAACCTCCATGCCAATGGTAAATAATATCTTTCCCAGACCAACACTGTTTATATGTTTGCGGAAGTTAGCTTCCAGGGCTACGACTAAGTCCACCAGTGCAGTGCTGGGCACCTTCAGGCCCTTCTCTCCCAAAACAAGTTCAGTGTACTGCTTGTCTTTAAGGAAAGTGTATCTAGGATCAGTAAGAACATGTGTGCTAAGAACTTTGTATTCCTTGCAGGGACATTCAGGATCAACAAATTTCCCCACAACCTTTTCAGCTGTGTATCCAGCGATGGAAACCAGCACATGTCCATCATGATCAAACGGAGGTGGGTCAATGTCAGAGCTCAGGACACCATCACTGCTTTTAGAAACAAAAATAAAATCTTACATTAACAAATGGACATTTGACATAACTGTCAAAATCACATAAGATATGGTTATTATTACTGGCATTAAGTCTTTCAGAAACAACACTGTCAAATCTGTTTAGTCAAATTTCCTATTTTGAATGTGCATCATTTTCGGATAACTGCATACATGTGAAATAGTTCTGTTTTTTTCCATCTTATTAAACTTGTATATAAATTCACCTAACTCGTTGTGAAGCTTTAATGAATATTAATATTATTATTAACACAGGGTTGCAATTTAGTGATCTCAATGATGTTCACAAAACAGCAACATTGTAACTTCTGAACGAGATGGTTTTTAGTTCTGCTACGTTGTATTCAGGATTGAGGGAAACAGTGATTTTAAGTCAAGACTGGATAGAATCCTTGGTATAGGTTCTTGACAACGAGAGATGGAACAACTGGCATTTGGCCATCACAAAATGCATTTATGAGGTGTAAAGGCCACTCCACTTTGCAGTTAGTGTGGGAAAACATAGCTGCTCAAGTTATTGCATCAGTTTACATTTAAATTATTTAAATATTTAAGTATAATAAAAAATAAGTAATGTGTGTCGTTTATTGACTCTTAAATTGAAAAGGTTGGAATTGGCCGTAATTTTGAAGTTATTTCAGATGAAATTGCATTAAATTACATAAAATAGTCTACTGCATAGTTTCTACAACAAATGTGACAAAACAAGAATGCATTTTAACCTAATGTTCAGTGGAAATGTTTAATGTAAGGTTCCCACTTTCACACACTTTGATCAGTTTAAAATAACATTTCATAAATTGAGTTTTTAAAAGATATAAAAGTGCACTTATGTTGCTGTCTTTTTATTGATCAAGTAATAGAGGTTGATATAACCTTTAGTAAGCAGTACTAAAAATAGTTTTTAGAATGAGTAATAATCCCATTAATCTAGTTACAGTACATGACCCTGTTGAAGGTCAATGAATTGAATTATATATTATTTATTAATATTATTATAAGCTAATATTATTTTTGGCAGTAATATCAAAGGTAAAACATAAACCTATGTTATTGAATCTAATTGTTATTGTCATGTAGGTGCAATCATGCAGGTATTAAAAGAACATGTCAGCAGCTGAAAATGAAATTTAAAAACATCATTCAATCAGGTAAGGTTTGAGCATGTCATGTTTTTTATTTTTTATTTTAAATACATACAGTGCATACAGTGGCCTTACTTACTCCGCATCCCAGATACAGAAAGCTTTCATTAGCAAAGCAATGTAAGAGCACGGCCATGATGGGTGATGTTAGTGATGTAAGAACGGATTAGATTATGGATATATGTAATTGATAGCAACGAAAAACTGTAACGAAAAACAAAAATGTAACGTTATGAGGAAAAGACAAAAAAAATCCACTCTGGGTCTCAAAATCCTTGTCCGACGTAAATGTAATTCTCTTCGAATCAATACAGCCTCCTCATCTATGGGATCCTCCAAAAAAGGACAAGCCATTCTCGTAACTTTGTTCTTTGTGTGACTGAAATGTGGGCAATGAATGTCTAAGGCTAAGGTGAGAAAGTCCGCTTCATTTTTAAACAGGGGAGGAGACCGACAGAAACTCAGAGTTTAGAGAATAAAACCTGCTCCTGACCAGGTTTGGTTCAGAGTAAGTTACCACGAGAACTGACTCGGAGTAAAAGTTACCTCTCTTTCAGAAACAGGCTTGAGTTAGCAAGTGCTGAGTCAGGAACTGCTTTCCCGAGTTTGACAAACCTGTCATTTTGAAATGGAAAACCCAGAGTTTCTCTTATTTCAGGGTTAACATACTCTTAATTTTCACTTAACCTTCTTCCTGAAAGTCGACCCCTGATGTTCTTGGAGGTAGCTGTTTCTGGCTGAGCACTCTCCTTCAGAGTTACTAAAGGTAGACACCTGGTCCTTGCTGACTACTCAACTTGACTTTTCTGACTCATAGACCAAGAAATTGTCTCTCTCCCTGACCTCAGTGCTGTCCATCAGATCTTGTTAAATAATAATAAAACATAATTAAGCATTATAAGTTATAATGTAACTTTCAAGACATTCTACATAATCAATAATTACTCCTCAAAATCAGTTGCTACTCTGTAGTACCCGGGTTCTTCCATGATGCTCTTAGGGTTAACAATGACCTGGGGACTCTCATGAGAGGCGTATGAACTGAACTGTAGCAACAAGGTGTCGAGATCTTGTTCACAATTTGTCTTTTCTGAATTGCTGAACATCAGTCCTTTGGCCACAGCTAGGTATTCACATTCGAACTGGACTGAGTCGCGATTAACACCATGGGCCGAAAAAAGTAAGTAAAAAAACAAGTAATTAAAGGTAATTACAATATTCTAGAATATGTATGTTACATACCCCTGATTCTTAAGGCATTTTCAAGGCAATCTAGATTAAGACGATTCGTTAATGGGAATGTTACGCGTAAGGAATTGGATGCGTTCAACTATGGGCCAGGAGAGACTTTCATCTTTGAGTCTGCTGCACATCGAAAGTGACATAACCACAGGACTGAACAACGAGGACATCATCAATGCATACCAAGTCTAAACACAGGATTTTGCTCCATTAGGTAAGGCAATGGTATTTATTTTTTATATTGGCTGCCATTCCAAAGCACAGTATTCCCTTTCTGTCAAAATTAAGAGTGGTTCGTAAAGTAGTCCTTTTATTAACAAATCATTTATCTAGAGTGCTCGTAATGCAAAGGTGTAGCTAGGCAACACTTTGGTTGAAACCTCTGCTTGGTTGGTCGGAAATCTCTTTTAAATGCATCCAAGGGAAGCGCATATCGTAGCCTTACCCTGGAGTTGGTTCACCTTCCGCCTATTGGAACGATGCAGCCAATCCAAAGAGATGCAATTAGAAGATTTTGGACCCACCAGGCACAACTGCAAAAGATGGGGCAGAACTAAAAAGCTTATACTTCAGCTCATAAAAATGTCAGGTATAAAACTACTTTGTTACTTAGTTTTTGGATATAAACATTCGTCTATGTGCTGCTGCAGTAATTTGTTTTGATTTCCTCACAAGATTTTTTATATATACATAAAAATATATTATTATTATTATTATTATTATTATTATTATTATTATTATTACCTTTGTGGATCATTTGGAAACCGGTGAAATGCAAAATCATGCCTGGTGGATTGTTGCAACTTATTACACTCAACAAAAATATAAAGCAACACCGTTATTTCTGCTCCGATTTTTCAGGAGATGGACTTAAAGATCTAAAATTCATTCCTGATACACAATATTACCATTTCTCTCAAACATTGTTCACAAATCAGTCTAAATGTGTGAAAGTGAGCACTTCTGCTTTGCTGAGATAATCCATCCCACCTCACAGCATTTTAGCAGAATGATGTACTTTTATAAAGTCACACCTTTTACATTTTTGATATTTACCAAAAGAAACTCTAATGTCTCTATGTAAATATGTACTTTTCACTATGAGCCGTTTACAATTTGTTTTAAGTCATTCTCCTCAAATGTTATTGAGCTTTAAATTATTGCATATTTTGCGCTTGAGCTTATTTGGTATATATCAAAAATGTAAAAGGTGTGCATTATAATTGACACCTAAATGAACACTTTGCAGTTTGTTTTATGACTGTAGGTCATTCTGCTCAATGCTATTGAGCTTTAATTTGGCATTCAAGTCCATTCGGTACTGAAAAGTAGCATATTTTGCATAGATGTATAGTTTATTTTAATAATGATCAAAAACATAAAAGATGTTCATTATAGGTGACGCCTAGATTAACACTTTACAGTTTATTTTATTAATACGTACTTATTGTAAGTTATTTTGGCCAATTGATATTAAACGTCAAATTATGGCTTATTTGAGCCCATTTCGTAGTGAAAATTAGGATTTGTTTTTTTACATGTGATTTACAGTTTATTGTAATAATTATCAAAAATATAAAAGGGGTGCATTACATTTGACACCTACAGTAGATAAGTTATCAGTTGTTTTTATGATTAGTCATTCTCCTTAAATGCTATTGATGTTAGAGAATTATATATTAATTTCGCATGTAACTTTAGAGACGGTCCCTAAATATGCGAAACATGTCCCCAAGTGCAAGTGCCTCGGGGCATTATATCCCACACAGACTTTTGAAAAACAATTCCGAAAATATAATTATATTGTTCTTAAACTCAAACTATTCTCATATCATACATAATTATGATGGTTTTGCAAAACAACAAGATTTAAAACCCATTTTTTCTTATTGCCGAAAATGAGATCACAAGTGTAAGCTTTGCAGTAGAGGTCTGCATTCCCGCGGCTGTACTGCGGGAGCCGCGGGACCCGACCAGACTTCTTGCGGCGCGGGAATAAATTCATTCTTGTCAAAGTTCATAGTAACAAGAGAAAGGTATTCTGACTTTATCTAGAGGTTATTTTATTTTATAACAGATGGGGAATGTTTTCCCCCATTCTAAGTTACTTTTGAGGAAGAAACATTTGAAAAGAAAACTGTGATCAGTAATAAATCTAACACTATTTTTAGATTTAGATTAGATTCAGATGGTGGATGTAGGCTAAACTGTACAAATGGTAGGTTATATATATATAATCAGCTGACTCACTGCAAGTAGGAGTTATAATCATAAAAGTATTAAGAAGCTGCATAACTTTGACAATAAAGATATTGTTCAAATCATAATGCATACATTAAATACGAAATGTAGCATTCATTTATGGAAAACAGACAAACATTTTATGGTGCTGAAAACATGCTTTATTAAATCAGTAATTCATAAAACTCAAGGAGGCTGAATATATGGGTAAAACTACATAAATTAGTTCTAATAAATCAATGTGCAGGGTATTACATCCATGTATTTTTTCTTTTCTTTGCACAGCACATGAAGTCTCTGTGATACATGATAGATACCCTGTCTGCTGACAACGTGAGATTCTAATGCTAGCACACACACAAACACACAAAATAGCAATCCTCCAAGAGTTGGCACAGCTTCTGCAAAGAAGCACTTGAATTGATTTTACAATAATTGGCCAGGTGATGTTATGTTCATAAAATCAAAATTCAAACAGTCCATCGCCAGAAACTGTGCACAAACATCATCATTAACTCATTGCGCAGGCCGCTCGCACATTGAGTTTGTCATTAAAATGGCGGTATGACTTAATCAGTCTGAACACAAGGCCTAGTCGTCCTGCTTACATGAGGGTAACGCAAACAGCATTCAAGGTCTTATGTTCAAGTCATAAATTCTTGTGTACTGCATTACTGCACGCACAAATGTACAGTGCGTAACTTTGTCTCTCTGATTTTAGTTAACTTCAACAGGGAGCCTCTCTACCTGTTGAGGCAATCTTAAGACTTCAACTTATTGTTGAGGCACATAGTTTTGTTTCGTTTCAGGTTTAACAGGGTATTCGTTTCATGTGAAACTTTCTCCTGATAAACATTTAGTTCCATTTGTTAATATTGTCATAAATAACAATTCATACATTTTCCATAACCGGTAAATTCGGCTATATACATTATGTACATGTCACAAAATGGTGCTGAACTTCTGATCATAATTATCCAATATGGCACATTTTATAACAACTTTAGACTTTAGTCTAGTTTGGCATAAATTAACGTCAAGTTTGGTAAAAAAAAAAAAAAATAGTTCATATTTACAAGAACAGAAATTCAGGTCTTTATCAAGTATTTTTTTCTCATTCTATAAATAAAAAGGATTTGAATGAGGGAAATGGGGTGATGATTGTATTGCTATTATATATATTTTTTTCTTTCTTTTTTTTTTACATCGATCGAATCCTGACATTGACTGTAGTGGTATCAATTCCAAACTCGTTAGAAAGTTTTAAGGTGTAAGCACCAGCATCAGTCTCTTTCACTCCACTTATAACAAGAGTGGTGACTTCTTGAGAACTCTCAATCTGCAATCGTCCACTCTTCTCCTTGCTGGGTAGTGTCTGCCCTAAATGTGACCATTCTATGCAAGGGGTTGGGTCTCCAGTAAAAGCACAGGCTACAGTCAGGACCTTTCCTGACTCAATACTGATGTTTTGAGGTGCAGCCTCAATCTTCGGTGGAATACCTGTAGAGAGAAAGAAATCTGTCATTATGCTGATATAGCTGATATAGCGTTTGATATTGAGTTTGTTGAACCTTAAATATTTTTTGGTGACGATGCACAGACTTTCCATCTCACCTTTGTGGCCATGAGAAATGGCTTTGATGGATGACCCCTCAACATGCGAGTGACTGGACATTGCCATCATACTGCTGGAGCTCATAGCTACCATTCTTTCAGAAGTCATGGAGGTCATGCTAGACGCTGACATGCTCTCAAATTTAACCTCAGCCATGCTGGAACTGCTGAAGGATGTCTCTTGCATTTTTGAAACCACATGCTTGGCAGAATAACTGCCCTGCATGCTCGCAGCATCAGAGGATTTCTCCACAATTATCATTTTGGCAGGTTCCTCAACCAGAGCTGTGAGAGTACAGCAAATACCATGTCATTGATGCAGTTTATTTCATAAAATGGTGCAAAATTCAAATGGTGCAACTGGTCTCTGAAACATTTGTCCGTATTTATTAATGCATAATATGCTGGAACATTTTTGACAGCATTGCTATTACTAAAATAAATGATGCTCCAGTTGCACCACTTTCAGATTGTACCTTTAAGGAAATTCATTTGGTAATGCAAATCAAAAATCATAAATATTTTTGTTAGATGGATCAAACTATGTGATGCATGGGTGGTAAAAGTGGTTTGGATATCTATTTCCTTGATAATTCATGCTGTTAGGATGCTATGCATTTATGTTATTTGGTGCCTTTTTGCTGTGTACTACAAAATGCAATCTGACACAGTCAAAAAGATCAAAAGAACATAGTACCGTTTTTAGAAGGAATTGTTAGATTTTGTTAGCTTGAGTGGTGAGCAGTGAAGATAATTAGTGTTCTTCATGAACATGTGTTTGTTTTGATCATGCATTTTGTGCAGTGGACAGTATGCTTATACTTGGTAAAGAGTGTTATTTTCTTCTGAGGAAAGAGATCACTTACTGAGGACATTCAGTGAAGCGGTTGCAGAGCACTGTCCAAATTTGTTTTTTGCTTTTACTGTGTATTTTCCACTGTCTTCAATGGTGGCGTTGTGAATCTCAAGTGTGTACACATTCTTAGACCGGCTCAATTTCATGTTCGATGTAATAGATATCTGCAAAGTTGAAGAGAAATTCAAATAAAGTTAATAGACTGCTATGAGTGAAAACACAAACTATTTTATAATTACAAGGTACTTACTACTGAATTATCCTTGAGCCACTCAATTTCAGGAGAAGGTTCACCAGTTATTTCACATGTAAATGTGACGTTCTGTCCCTCGTTTACATTCTGGGAGTGTGGTTGCACAAGGAAATTTGGTGCATTTGAGCGAATTGCACTGACTGTCATGTCAAACTGGCACTTGACTACACCATGTTCGGTTTTGGCCTCACACGTGAGAATTCCCTGGTCATGGTGGCTGATGCTTTTAATTGTCAGGGTGTGATCATTTCCTGACACGCCGTATCTGTAGTTCTCAGAATTTGATAGCTCGACTCCATTCAGGATCCATTTCACGTCAGAGGCTTCAGGGATGCTTGCTCGTAGTGTAACAGTCTGACCTTGACTCATCGTCATTTGGGTTTTTGATGCTTTAATTTCTGTAAAGGACTGTACTTCCTCATAGGCAATCTCCTTTTTTACTATTTGCTCTGTTAACTCTGCTTTTCTTTCCATGGCAACTGTTGTTGTCCGTGCTGTAGAGGAAAGAGTAATTAAAAATATATATATTTAATTATTTTCGTACATGCAAAATTACATAAAAGAATACTCACTAAAATCATAATGTATTTTATGTGCTAAATTGAGCATTATATTACAATACCTTGAACAGTAACAGTACAGTTTGTAGTAACAGATCCAGCACTGTTTCTGGCTGTACACGTGTAAACTCCACTATCAGAGACGTCCGTTTCATAAATTTCAAGATGTGCTGAACCATGTTCTTCAAAGATTTCATATTTACCACCTTGAGAGAGGCTCTGTGACAATGTCAAAATTAGTTAGTGAAACTATCCATTTATTTAAATATATATATATTTTTTTTTCATAAAAATTCTTACTAAAATGAAAAATTAAAAAACTTACTTTTCCATCCTTCATCCAAGAGACTGATGGTTTGGGCTCACCAGAAATGTTTACTGTAAGCTTTATAATTGTATCTGCTGAGGCTGAGAGGTCTTTGAGTTCAGCTGAAAAGGTTGGTTTGGATGTTTTTTCTTTTGGAGTAGGTGATTTTACCATGGGTGGGGACTTAACTCTTGGTGGAGATTTAATTGGTTCAGGTGATTTAATTCTCTGTGGAGACCTAATTCCAAATGGTGACTTTATACGGGGAGACTCTGGAGATTTCACTCTTGGAGGAGAAGCAACAACTTTCTGTACAGGTGTTGGTTTACGAACAGTTAGGCTAAACTGTGCCTCCTGTTTACCTTCAGAGTTCTCTACCACTACAGTGTAATTACCTCCATCTGATGTTTCAACTTGGGTAATTTCAAAAGTAGATTTAAATTCAGTTGAGGTAATATGGTGACGATGAGATGACACAATTACTTGTGCCTCTCGCATCCATGTTACAGTGGGTGCAGGATCTCCATCAACATCACATGTGAATTTAACTGATTCTCCCTCAGACACTGTTAGTGACTGTGGTTTAGTCAGAATTGTGGCTGGGAGAGTTGGCTTCTTTACCTCAACCACTTCTTCTACTAATGTTTTGACTTCTGTAGCTTCAAGTTTAGTTTCAGAAATTTTTTCAACCACAACTTTCTCAACTGCTGTCACTTCCATAGTTTCCAGTTTGATTTCAGATGTTACTTGTTTCTCCTGAACAACAGTCTTAGCTGTCTCTTTTATCTTGTCGGTTTTAGTTTCAGATACTTCCATTTGTGTTTCTGATACAGATGCTGCTTTTGTTGATGAAATATGATAAACATCTGTTTTTGTCATCTCAGGGACAAAGGGACTTGGTGGCTCTTCATCTTTACGTTGTGAGGCATATGCAGAAAATCCACCACCAGCAACATCTAGAGTGGCATAGTCAGAGGCCTCTCCCTTTGCATTTGTGCAGATGACACGGTAGGTGCCACTGTCCTCTTCCTGGCAATCAATGATTTGAAGAGACAAAACACCACTCAAGTTAAACATACGGTATTTTCTGCTTTCTTCAATCTGCACTCCATTGTGGTACCATTTAATCTGTGCTTCTGGCTTAGATTGGACATTCAGTGTGAACTTAGTGTTTTGACCAACTGGCACACGGTGAGAACGCATTCTTACAGTCACTCTTGGAGCATGGTCAAGGGTAAAAGGCTCCTGTGTCACAATTTCAAACTTTCTCTCTGTTTTCAAGGCCTTCTTCCTGGACTCATACCTTGACATATAATCAATTTTTGTTGATAAGTCTGGTGTAGTGGCTGCTTTCTCAAGGCTGGGGGAACGTGGGCGTGTCTTTTCAGGTGAAGCTGTTCTAACCACTTCTTTTTCTGCCAGAGCTGCAGAAGGTTTCTTAGGACGAGTTGCTGTAGTGAATGATGTTGTAGGTATATCAGTAAAAACTGCAGACTCGGTTACTGCTGACACAGAAACCCTTGTTTTCTCCTTTCTTTTGACCTTTGTTTTCTCCTCAAACTCAATGTGCTGCAACTTGGACTTGTAGGACGTCAACTTTGCGGTTGTCTTTACAGACCTAAGCAGTTCCTGATCCTCCTTTTCCTCATATAATTTTTGCTTTTGTCTTGGAGGTCTGTATGTTGCCCTATCATGACGCTGACGTAAGTCAATATAGCTTGGACCAGCCTCATATTTAGATGGAATACGGTAGGAGTCATATGTTGGAACTTCTTCCCCTTCCTCCTCCTCAAATGCAGCTCTCTTAGGTGATGGGTGATGCAGTGCAGAGAGTTCAAAGCGTACAGGGCTAAGACTTGGGGGAGAAGCAGAATAGCCTAATTCAAGTTCATCCTCGAGTTTAAGTCTTTCTTCCTCTGTTCTCTTCATTGACAAGTATTCTCTAACAGGCAGAAGCAGTTCCTCATCAGAAAGATCACCAAGAGAGCGTCTCCTGATTCTGTAATAAGCCTCCATCTCTGGAGAAGGTGTACGGTGTCTTGATGGCCTTACAGTCTCAAGGTCATCCTGTGAAACTGGAATATGCCATTTTGGCTTGTATTGTTCTTTAATTCTTGGCAGGGGAACTTCATAGAACTGATCCCACCTTGATAGCCGGATGCGCTTAAGCCTTTTCTGGGGGAATTTTTCCATTGGCTCTGGGAACTCATACTGATCACGGAGTTTCTTGTACCACTTCATATCAGAGAAAGGCACAAAGTGTTTGATTTCATTATCCTCCTCAAGAGCAGTAGGAGCAACAACACGAGGTGGAGGAATAACATATGGCATTCTTAGCCTCTTTTCTTCTGCTCTCTTCTTTTTCTCCTCCTTTTCTTTGGCTTCCTCAGCTTCGCTCTTGACTTTCTTGGTAGTGATTGCTGGCTTGTACATGGTTGCAGCTTCTCTTAGTGCTTGCTGTGCGACAGGAGTAAGTGGGGTAACATCTGCACCTGCTAATATCTGAGTTAGTCTTACTTTCTTGTCCATCTCTTGCTGATCAAGATCATGTTTCTTCTTCTTTTCATCCTCACTCTCCTCCTTCTTGATGTGTGCCACACGTTCAACTTTAAGTACGGCTTGGCAACTTGCAGACCCTGCTGAGTTAGTTGCAATGACTCTGTATGTGCCAGAATCCTCTGGAAGAGTATCTCTTACATGTAAGACATAGTAATCTAAGCCTTCATGCACAACTTCAATTTGTGGACCAAATGCCAAAGGCATGCCATCTTTCTCCCATTTCAATGAAGGATGCCCTGACACTCTCATTTCAAAACGTGCACTCTGGCCTTCTCTGCATTCCAAGTTAGCAAGAACACGTTTGAACATGGGTCTCAAGGTGTTATCAGCAGGAGCAGGACGAGGAATCACTGTGAGACGAGCCTTGCAACTGTCATCACCAAATCTGTTTCGTGCCACAACAGTGTATTCTGCATCATCATCTGGGTCAAGATGGTGAATAACTAACTGATACAGGCCCTTATCACTAATAAAAGTGTATTTCCTGTCATCATCTCCTGGCATAATCTTTTGACCAGTTTTCAACCACATTACACGTGGTTCAGGATGCACTGTGATTGTGACACCAAAGCGCACATCCTCTCCAATGTAAGCAGTGCGGTTACACAATGGCAATGTAAATTCAGGAGGTCTTTGGAGTAGTCTTGCTGTGTCAACTCTGCGTTTTACTTTCTTTACAACACGTGAAGTGTAGAACTCGCGATAGGATCTTACTCCTTTGACAAAGAGCTCAGAATAGGCACTGTCCTCACCATACTCATTGACAACCTTACATCTGTATGTTCCATCATCAGCTCTTGTGATTCCCTTGATGGTTATGGTAGCAAGCCCATCTTCATAAGTAATTTCGTATTTAGCACCTTCTTCTAGTTGTCTTACTCCACAGTACCATGTAACTTCGGTGCTGCTATCGTAGTTATCAATGTTGCAAATGAGCTTGATATCATCACCTTCATCAGCAACACTGTGTTTAATTTGTCCTGCAACTGGTCCATGTTCAAATGGTGCAATCTTGACTTTAGAGAGTGTTACTCCCCGCTGACTTCTGATAGCACCACCACTGGCAACACGAGCAGATGAGACAACAGTGTTCCATTCTTTCTTAACCATGGCTTGGTAATATCTCTTGTGGCGAGTAATCTTGATGGACCTAGTGCTTAGCTGCTCTGAGTTCATTGTCAGCCAAGGATGATTCAAAGCCTCAGCAGCGGTCATACGATGTTTGCGCTCTTTGGTTAGTAAGCGGTCCACAAAGTCCAATGCCTCAACACTTACATGCTTAAAGGCTTCATCATCAAAACTGTACTCAGCATTTGAAATGCTCTCAATCATTTGCTGATTAGTTTCAGCAGCAAATGGATTAAGTCCACTGAGAAGAACATACACAAGGACACCGACAGACCACATATCTGTCACAGTGCTAACCATCTCATTTTGATGAATTTCTGGTGCCGCAAACTCAGCTGTCGTGTACTGAATCTTAATTTGGTCACCAGGTGTAAGGTGTCTAGACTGTCCAAGCTCAGTGATCTTGACATTAGTTCCTTTTCTCGTGGTGTACACTATATTTTCAGGCCTGATATCAAAGTGACCATAACTCTTGCTGTGAAGGAATTCAAGAGCTTCACACACTTGTCTGATATAGTTAACAATTTCACGCTCATTGAGCTCAAAATTGGCTGTACCAAGGCGCTCAAATATGTCCACACCGGAAATGAACTCATAAATCATGACTAGTTCTTCAGGGCAGTCAAATGACTCATGCAGTAGCAGGAAGTTCTTGTGGCGCGCCACATTCAGTGTTGCAATTTCTTTCTTCACTAGCGCCTGATCTGCACCTCTAACTTTGACAAATTTAGCCATGTAAGTTTTCTCAGAGCTGGTTTCAATGCACCGGTGAACAATACCAAACTGTCCACGGCCAAGCTCTTCAGCAATCATATACTTGTTGTGAACATTCTTGGCATCTGAATGAGGAGCTTTGGTTTTGGAAACTGGCCTGGTGTCATCAACCTCTTCATCATAGTTTAGAACTCTTGATTTGTCTTCCTTTGTTACAACAGGTCCGCTTCCCTCAGACGGTGCACTCTGACCAAATTTATTTTCAGCTATGACACGGAATTGGTAACTTGTCTTTCCAAATAGATTGACAACAGTATAGTGGGTGTCACGAGACTGGCCAACACGAATCCATCTTTCTGCTGTGGTGGCACACTTTTCTATGATATAGTTGGTGACTCTACTTCCACCATCATTGGCAGGTGCTACCCAGTGGAGTGTTACAGAATCCCTTGAAACATCACTGGCTTTGATGCCACGTGGTGGATCAGGCACATCCGCAACATCAAGCTCTACTGTTTGCTGGTCAATTCCAAACCTGTTTTTGGCACATACAATATAGAAACCAGCGTCATTCCTTTCTACTCCATTCTGGAATACAAGAGATGTGAAGGAGCGTGTGACAATGACTTGATAGTGTCCATTATTATCCAGAAGGTCTTGTCCCTTCTGCCAAGTGATAACTGGATCTGGTTTTCCACTGAATGGAATTTTGATGTTGACCACTTCACCACGAAGGGCAGGGATAGCTTCCTTCCCTTGCAGATTCTTAGGCAGGTGAATCTTAGCAGGGACTGAAAAAAATAATAAAAACAATAATGCATTACTTTTTACTACAGATAGAATTTTATGTATAGCCAGGTAATGGATATAAGAATATTGTAAGCTTACTTTCAACATCTAGAGAAACAGTAGCAGAAATGGATCCACCCTGGTTTGTTGCTCTGATCTGATACACAGTTGAGTCTTCAGCATCACAATCAGCAATAACAAGTTGATGGTAGCCTCCCTTGAATTCTTGGATCTTGATTTTGGTGCCATCAGCTTGAATTTCCTTTCCACGCTTGAACCATTTTATTACAGGCTTGGGCTGTCCTGTTATCTTGCAGACAAATGTTGCATTGCTATTGAATTTTACACTCATGTTTCTGAGGTCTTCTTTGAAGGCAGGAGCACGCACTTCAACATCAGTCTTTGGAACTGCAGGGTCAGATACTTCACTGTAATCACTTTCTCCTCCAAGGTTTTCACATTTCACCCGGAATTCATACTCCACACCTTCTGTCAGGCCCTTGACAGAATAAACAGTCTGGTGGATTTCATCTGTCGTAACTGTAACCCATTCACCCTTCTTCTTGTCTTGCTTTTCAAGACAATAGTTCTTAATTTTAGAGCCTCCATCACTGAGAGGTGGCTTCCAAGACACAACACAGGAGTTTTTGGTAATTGCAGAAACAACTGGTTTTGATGGTGGTCCTGGCCTCTCTGTAAAACAGAAATTGTAATTTGAGTAACAATAAAAAAATATAAAAATTTTACTTTTTTCTTTCACCAAGCTTCTTCATTACTTACCTAGCTGACTCTTAATTAGGATAGCAGAAGGAGTCTCCAGTGATTCACTATTGCCGTAACGATTTTGTGCTGAAACACGGAAGTAGTATCCCTCATTTTCAACAAGGTTAGGAATTCTACATGAAGTTCCAGTGATAGATGAAGATACAAGATCCCATTCTGCTCCTTCCTTGTCTTCACGCTTTTCTACAATATAATTTGTGATCATAGATCCTCCATCATCTTTGGGAGCTTTCCAGCTAATAATCACAGAATTCTTCAATAGTGCATCAAGAACAAGAGGACCTTCAGGAATAGCAGGTTTATCTGAAAACCAAAGAATATGTCAGTTGGTCTTATTTTCATTAATACCCAGAAAAAAAATAAAAATAATAATAATTATAATTAAGGATTATTAAGTATATACCTAAGATTTCAACATTAGTGACAGTATCAGCAGCCCCGAAATGGTTGTTAATCCTGATTCTGTATTTTCCTCCATTTTCTCTGCGCTGTACGTTTTTGAGAATCAAATGAGTATAGTGCTCTGTATTTTCAATTATTACATTCTCAGAGGGCTCCAAAGCCTTGGCTCCATAAAGCCACATGATCTTAGGCTGGGGTCGACCAATGTAAACAACATGTATGCGCACTGTGCTACCACATGTTGCAAAGAATTTGTCTTTCAGTGGCACTGGGAACTGTGGTGCTGCTTCAAGGACCAGAGACCCACTGGTCTCACACTCTCCAGCTTCATTCACAGCCTTGCACGTGTACAGGCCCTCATCTTCCTGTTGATCGGTTGAAATGGTCAGTGTATGATTGCGGCCATCAGAGGTCGCTGCATATTTACGGCCTTCTTGGATTTCCTTTCCACCCTTGTACCATTTAATTTCTGGAACAGGTCTTCCAATAATTTGACATTTGAGAGTTGCAGTTTGTCCTAGTTTGGCACTGACTTCATCCATCTCTTTCCTGAGAGCTGGTTTATTTCCAACTAAAATAAAAAAAGACAATTATTTTTAGTCAAATATTTTCTCTTAAAATGCATTGGGATAAATATTTGATAATTAATCATAATACAAACAACAATACTTGTTATAACATTGTTATTTTAAACCATACTTACCACCCAGTTTAGTTTTGATCCCAGTTGCTGTTCTACGTGGTCTGCTAATTCCGGTTTCATTTTCTGCAAATACTCTGAACTCATATTCAATTGCTTCTTGTAGACCACCCTGAGTGTACTGTTTGTCCTTTGTGCGCTCCTTATTGCATTTCTTCCAAGCACTCTCTCCAGACTTTCGGTATTCAATCCAGTAGCCAAGGACTGGTTTGCCACCATCACATGCTGGAGCCTCCCAGTTAATTGTAATATAGTCTTTGGTAACAGTCATTGTGTCAATTTCTCCAGGCTGGCTTGGTTTATCTAAATAAAATCAAAGGTTCAATTAAATGTTTTTTTTTTTTTTTTTCAATTAAATCAAGACAATTTTCAATCAATTAATGAACAGAATACATGTTATGTATAACCAGGCAAATTAAGAATGAGGTCATACCAAATGGATCTTTGCATATTACTGAATCTGATGCAGGTCCTGGTTCACTCTCTCCAATGTCATTGACAACAATAACACGGAACTGATACTCGGAATCAGTAGTGAGCTGACTAAGAGTGTACATTGTTGAGGTAATCTTTGTCTCATGACGAATCCACTTATCAGATGACACTTCTTTGTACTCAATGAAGTAACCAGTAATGCGTGATCCACCATCATCTTTGGGTTTAGTCCAAGCCAAAGCAGCAGAATTCTTAGTAACATCCATAATTTCTGGTGGAGTGCCTGAAGCCTCTGGGACACCTAAATATTACAAATAACATAAACAAGATCAAATATTTTAATGTTTTATAACAAATCTGCATTTCATAGAAATAAAATCATTAACGAGCACTTACAAATAGGAGTCTTTGGTACAACAGTTGTTTCTGATTTCAGGGAGTTGCTTATTCCAAACTGGTTCTCTGCTGTCACCTTGAAGTGGTATGCTGCATTTTCTTGTAGTCCCTTAACCACAAGGGATGTGTCAACCACTCGCGAATCAACCGTGTACCAAGCTGCCTTTGTTTCTTCACGTCTCTCCACAATGTAGCCAGCAATTTCAGAACCACCATCTTCTGTTGGTGGTTTCCAGCTAACTTTTACAGAATGTGCTTGTATATCATCAAATCTTAGAGGGCCTTCAGGTGCAGATGGGCGGCCAATAACCTTGACCTTGATAGGAAGCATCTTTTTGCCACACTTGTTTTCCAGATGTAGATAGTAAACGCCAGAATCAGACCTTTCAGCTAGTTTGATTACAAGCTCTGATACGTCTTCACTGCAGGCAATCATTGCACGGTTGGTAACCTCTGATCCGTCCTTGGTCCATTTGCAGGTTGGAGTAGGTTTTCCTTTGATGGGCACTGAGAGTCTGATTACTCCTCCGGATCTGACTACAAGGACATCTTTGTATTTTGCTTCAAGATCATAACTTGGAGGATCTGAAAGAAACACATTTCAAATGATTATATCATTCTGGACATACACCATTTCACACATATAACTACAGTGCCCCATTATGCCTTTTTAATGGTTGCTAATATTGCTTTATGAGTCTCTTAAAACAGGTTTATATGTATGCAAGGTCAAAAAACACTTTAGTTTTCTCCAAAATAATTATATTTTACCCCATTTCTAAATGATTCGTAAATGATTCGTAAATGGTTTAAATGTTTAAAGAATCAGTCTGTCTAAACCCCTCCTTTCTCTGAGCCCTTACTGCTGTGATTGGTCAGATGGAGCAGTCCTTTATGATTGGTCTACCGCTATAGCGTGTTCAGAAAACGAAATGCCCATTACCATAACTGAATGAAAGCACACTATACAGCGTCTTCTTGACATTATTTAATCCATGTAGAAATTGTACTGCTTGTGGATGGGCAAGTTGTTCGCGATGTAGAACGTGGGCGGACATTATGCAAATATGTTATTCGTGACATGTGTCCGTAACAGAAAAAGATTTGAATTGCTGACGACTTGTTTAGGCGTATGTGAGCAGACTGTGAATTTTTTTTTTTGCTAGACAAAAACTTCACATACAGCTACATGACACACTACATGAACGATCAGGCAAAATAGGCACGAAAAGGCATAATAGGGGCACTTTAATGACAGGGTTATAAGATCTTACCAAGCATCTCTGTTATAGTCACAACTCCTGGTACTTCAGCTGGTTCACCTGGTCCACCAGCATTGCAAGCCAAAATACGGAATTTGAATTCTTCTCCTTGTGGCATTTGTGTCAAAGTATATTCACAGATCAGTGAAGGTGTAGCGTTACACTTCATCCAGGTTACTGAACCAACCTTCTGCATTTCAATTAGATAGCCTGTAACCTTAGCACCACCCTCCTCATCTGGAGGACTCCATGCCAAAGAGACTGAAGATTTTGTAGTATCTGTGACTCTTGGGTTTTGAGGTGAACCAGGTGGATCTGTAAGGATTATGTAATTATTTAATAAGTCATAATAATTGAATTTACCAGAATTTTGTGTCAGTTTGTACGCACACAAATGCATTAATCATTTTTTACCATTTTTAAACATTTTGCTTACCAACAGGATCAGTTGCTACTGCTGGTTTAGAAAGAAGGCTAGGTTTGCCAACACCACGAGCATTGATGGCTGTCACTCTGTGTTCATATTCCAGGCCTTCAATTAAGCCAGTGGATCTGTATCTTGTCATTGTCACTGGATTTTTATTAGCACGGATCCATCTATCTGACCTGACCTCCTTGCGTTCAATAATGTAGCCGGACACCTCTAAGCCTCCATCCTCATCTGGTGGCTCCCATGCAACAGTCATGCCATCACGTGATACATCAAATACAATAGGTCTTCCAGGTGGCCCAGGAATGGCTATAACAACAATAGGAAATTGTGATCAAGTAGGTCTATAATATATCATAACAAACATCATAGAGTATATATGGTATTTTTTAAAACATGGTTTTCTTACATTTGGAGCTCTTGCACATTACAATTTCTGACTGCAAGTAATCTCCAGTGCCATAGCGATTGGTTGCTGCAACACGGAACACATATTCATCGCCCTCTGTCAATCTGTCAAATTTGAAAGTTGGTCTAGAAACTGATTCTGACACAGGCATCCATCCTGGGCGATGAGCATCACGTTGTTCAACCACATAATTGCTAATTGGTGCACCACCATCTCTCGCAGGTGAATCCCAGCTTATTGTGACTGATGTTGCATCAATTTCATCAAATCGGATGGGTCCTTGAGGCTCATCAGGTTTGGCTACAGAGAGAGAAGAGGTTTAGGGTTAATACTGAAACTCATTTTAAGATATCGATTTTCATGCAGGGGGCCGGTACTTACAAAGAATGATGACTTTGATGTTTTCAGTCGTTACTCCAGTGATATTTTTCACCTCAAGTGTATACACACCACTGTCATCAATGGTAGTGTCAAGAATAGTTAATTTAGAGAATTTTCCAGTTGACTTTATCTTTACACGCTCCACAATCTTTAACCTATTGTCATTAAAGAACCAAGAACAAACTGGTGGTGGCCGTCCTATAATTGGTAAGTCAAGTTCAAGGGGTTTGCCTGCCAAAACGCTTATTGCCTTCTGTGGAATAGTTGATAGATCAACCTTTGGCAAGACTGAAAAAGGAAAAAAAGGTATGAACAGTGAGACATGACAAACAAATGACAGCCTATTGTTATTTTTGATATTATCCTAATACATACCTCTTTGTTCTTGAACTGTCACAGCTGTTACAATTTCTTTTGGCTCACCAGCTCCTCTGCTGTTGACGGCACGTACCCTGAAGAGGTACTGCTCACTCTCATTAAGTGACGTGATGGTGAACTCAAAGTCTGTAAGTTTCAAAGTTGCCACCTTCATCCACTTGTCAGTACCAGCTTTACAAGCTTCAACAATGTAGCCAGTGATTCTGCTGCCTCCATCATGTAAAGGTTTCTCCCAGGCAAGTGATACACTGGATTTGGTTACATCTACAACTTCAAGCTTGGCTGGTGGCAGTGGAACTTCACACACCAAGACAACATCACCTGTCTCACAAGGTTCACCAACACCATAGATATTCTCTGGTAAGACTCTGAAATAATACAGCATTCCTTCTGTCAGACCAGTTATCTTGTATGATGTTTTGCTACACTTGGATGTGACAGTTTTGTATGCTCTCATTGATGCCTCTCGTCTTTCAATTATGTAATTATTGACAGGTGCTCCACCATCAACCTCAGGAGTGTCCCACGTAATATGAGCAGAATCTTTTGTAAGCTCTTTCATCTTAATTGGACCAGTTGGACCAGGTGTATCTAGGAAAAATTTCACAAACATGCTGGTTAGACATAATTTCACGGTATGTTAATATATGCACGATAAATCTTTTCCATGATGTAATATGAAAAAATAAATAAATATACCATAGATTTTCACAAGAATGCTTGCATCCTTCTTTCCAGCTGAATTTGAAGCTTCAATTGTATATCTACCAGCATCATAGCGGTGCACCTTGTCAATAATGAGAGTTGTAGCAGTATTGGTTACTTCAATAAAGCCACGGTTTTGGAGGTCTACACCAGGTTTGGTCCATGTTACAGTTGGTATTGGTCTACCAGTGACAGTAATATGGAGGCGAAGAGAACTTCCTGCTCTTAGACAAATTGTCTTTGTCAGCTCATCAGGCAGCTCAAGGTCAGGAATTTCTGGGATAAAGAATAAAAAAAACAACAAGGGAAGTTTAGAATTAGCAATATTTTTACAAAGATATTGGACATATTTCTTTGATTTGTATGCGTCAAACATTAACAACATACAAACATTTGTGTGAACATACCAATTCTTTCCACAGGCTCAGTCTCTGCACAAGGATCACTGAAGTCACCTGTTCCATTTACATTGATCGCTGCAACTCTGAAACAGTATTTTTTGCCAGCAGAAAGACCTGTAACTGTGTGTTCTGTCTTCCTAAGATTCTTTTCATGCACCTTTGTCCATTCTTCTGCCCCTGCTTCTTGCATCTCAAGAATGTAACCAATAACATCTGCACCTCCATCTTCAATTGGTCGTGTCCAAGCAAGGCTAATACTATCTTTGTGTGTGTCTGTAACCCGTGGAATTGAAGGTGGATCTGGAGTGCCTAAATAGGGGAATCAGGATAATAAGGTAAACAATTGTTACAATAGTAATATACACATTTAAATGTAATCAGGTTGTTTCAGAAAAAAACATACCTGTTGGTACTCTACATACTGCATACATTGACACTTCACTAGGTTCACTATCACCAGCTGCATTCATGGCTGTAATGCGGAACTGGTAAATGTTGCCTTCATGGAGGCCAGTGACTTTGAAGGATGTGTCCTTGAGAATAGAATCTCTGTTAACCTTAATCCATCGAACACTCTTTCTTTCGCGGAACTCAATCAAGTAGTTTGTGACTTCACTGCCACCATCGCTCTCAGGCTTCAGCCACTCAATTGTTGCAAAGTCTTTTCCAACTGCAAGGATTTCTGGAGCTCCAGGAGGTGATGGAACAGCTGTATTTGGAAATAAATGTGGAATATTTTGACATACAATGCTACAAATTATTGAAGCCAATGTTTTTAATATTAATTAACACTTACTGAATGAGTTTCGGGCAAAGATGGGGGTAGACTGAACTGTCACACCAGATCCATACTTGTTCACACCTCTCACACGGAAGAGATATTCGTTGTTCTTAAAAAGTCTTTTAATTTCACATGTTAGGGCTTTGCATTCAGCCTCCATGATAACCCAGTTAAGTCTGTTGGTATCCCTTCTTTCAACAGTGTAATGTGTTATTGGGTCACCACCATCCTCCAGTGGCTCTTTCCAAGACACTGTGCATTTTTCCTCAGATACATTGCTGACTGTAATCTCTTGACAGGGGCCAGGTGTATCTTGGAAAAGAAAGATTATCGTATAAATGAACTGACAACATCTTTGGGATTTCATTTATTTGGGACTTAAAGGTACCAATCATTAGTGTTATTGCTGTATGTTTAGAAAACTTACCTAGCACTTTAACATTGACCTCAGCGGTTTTTGTTCCACTTGCATTTTTAACAGTCAGAACATACTTTCCGGTGTCATCTCTGTCACAGAACTTGATGATTGCCAGAGCACGTGTACTTGAATACTGGAGAGCATATTTTTCACAAAGCTCTAGCTCTCTTGTACCCTTGGACCAGCTGACTTTTGGCTCAGGTTTACCACCAACAGCAGCATCCAGCACCAGATCAGATCCAGCTCTAATTACAACTGTGTCCACAAGGAGTTTGCTGTCCAGCTCTGCTTTAGGAGGAACTGCAAAATAATTTAAGTGTCATGAGTATCTAGGTTTTCGTTCTTAAAAAATATTAGTGTTGGTGTTACATGTTTAGTGAAAGAACCATGTGTGATACATACTGTATTCTGCTTTGCAAGTCACCGGTCCTGTTGAAACTGATGGCAGGCTCAACACTCCATTTGCGTTTTTGGCAATTACACGGAATTCATATTCTTCTCCTTCTCCCAGTGCAGTAATAGTGAAATTTGTTTCAGTAACATTAGTGTAGTTACATTTAAGCCAGCGACCTTCTCCAGTAACAGTATATGGCTTGCGCTCAACAATGTAGCCTGTGATTGGGCTTCCACCATCGTTTAGGGGCACAGACCATTTGATTGAGACTGTTGACCTTGATACATTTGTAACTTCTGGTTTTCCTGGAGGATCTATACATTTGTATCATCAAAAAAATATATGTAATTATTGTTTTTGCTGATCTAGACTGGAATTAATTACTTTGATTGTGTTGTACTTACCAACTGGATTTTGTGCCACAGCTCTCTTTGATGCTTCACTTGCTTTGCTGAGGCCAGCGCTATTCATTGCATATAATCTGAACTGGTACTCAAGACCCTCAACAAGGCCTTCCACCTTGTAGTAGCATTCAAAGCAGGGAATCTTGTTTTCTCTCACCCAGAGGATTGTGTTACGCTCCTTCTTTTCAATCCAGTATCCAGAGACTTTGCTGCCACCATCATGGTATGGTTCCTCCCAGCGAATGCTCATGCTGTTGGCAGTTACAGCAAACACTTCTGGTCTTGTTGGAGAGCTTGGAGGAACTGTGAAAATGAAAACATGTAATTAAACATTTGATATTTGATCATGTATACAGTATCTCAAAAATGCTAATTTCGTATTAGCAATTACATACCAAATGGATGTTCAGCAACAATCGTCTCAGATTCTGTTGGTTTGCTCACACCAAAACGGTTTTCAGCACAGATACGGAATGTATACTGCATATATTTAGTTAGATGTGAAACATGCAAAGAAGTATGTTTTACACTTGAATTAATTAGCTGCCAAGCAGTGGAGCCAGATTCACGCTTCTCAACAATGTAGTTTGTGATGTCTGTTCCACCATCATCCTCTGGTGTATTCCATGACAGTACACATGACTCTGATGTAATTGAGGAAATCTCAATTGGGCCCTCTGGAGGACTTGGTCTGCCAATAACATTGACAGTGACAGTAAAAGTCTTTGACCCAGTGACATTCTCAAGGGTGAGGAAATATCTGCCTCCATCACCTCTCATACAGTCTTTAACAGTGAGAGTGGTCCTGTTTTTGGTAGTCTTAATTGAAACCCTGTCAGTTTCTTTCAGCCTCATTTCCTCAAGCTTCCAGGATATCTTCGGAGCTGGTCTTCCACTGATTGGAACATCAATCTCAAAAGATTCACCAATCCTGCTAGTAATGAGTTGGTTTGTGATACCACTGAGATCGGCAGTAGGTTCAATTCGTGGCTCTTTAATGATGACTGAGGAGAAAGCTTCTCTTGGCAAACTGAACCCAGAATCATTCTTTGCCTTGACACGGAACTCATACTCACTGTTCTCTGTAAGTCTTTCAATTACAAGGCTTAGGTTTTTTGTTGTACCACAAACAACCCATTTATCTCCATCTTTTGCCTTGGCTTCCACACAGTAGCCTGTGATTCGACTTCCTCCATCATGCTCTGGCTTGAGCCAAGCCAGGGTTGCTGATGTGTCAGTTGTATCAATGATATCAACTCTCTTTGGTGGAGCTGGCTCAGCTGTGGCAATAACTGGATCAGGCATTTCATACGCTTCACCAAGACCATACTGATTCTCAGCCATGACTCTAAAGAAATAAGGTACACCTTCCAGGAGATCAGAAACTCTCAAGCTTGTTTGAGTGGTCTTGGGTGCTGCCTCTGTCCACGTACGACGGCTTGCCTCACGCTTCTCAACAACAAAATGATGAACACGTGCTCCGCCATCATTGGTGGGAGGTTCCCAAACAATTGTGAGAGCTCCTCTTGTGACTTCCTTGATGGAGAAACCCCCTGGTACACCAGGTGTGTCCAATACTTTGACTGCAACAGTGATAGATTTGTTTCCACTACTGTTTTCAAGAGTGAGAGTGTATTTTCCAGTATCATTTCTGGTACAGTTTTCCAGTGTCAAGGCTGTGAATGTCTCAGTGGTTGTGATGTCTGTCATAACACCAAGTTCTCCATCTACTTTTGTCCAGGAAGCTGTAGGTGTTGGCTTTCCCCTAAAAGAAATACGGATACATACACTTCCACCACTTTTCACAATATGTGTCTGTTTAAAGGATGCATCTATGTCAATTTCTGGTGCCAAGAGTCTGTCTACTGCTTGTACAGACTCCGGTATTTCTTTGGCTTTGCCCTTTCCAACAGAATTTACTGCACAAACACGGAACTTATACTCTGCACCAGTTTCCAAACCAGTGACATTGTATTTTGTGATCCCACAAAGATCCTCATTGACTCTGTGCCATTCTGTTTCAGATCCCTTGCACATCTCAATAATGTAGCCATGGATTTCCATACCACCATCATAGGCAGGTCTAGTCCATTCCAGGCTGACAGATGTATTGGTAGTGTCGTTCACATTGACAATAGATGGGGCATCAGGTTCTTCAGTTGGCTCTGCACATTTAATTGGCATTGAAATGTTGCTTGGTGCTCCAATTCCAGCATCATTTACAGCATACACACGGAACTCATACTCCACATTCTCAGTGAGATGAGTTACTCTGTGTGCAGCCTCAACAATGGGTTTCCTTGTTAGGACTTTCAGCCAGCGACCAGTCTTCTTTTCACGTCTTTCCACAATGTAATATTTTATTGGATTTCCACCATCATGTGTTGGTGGAGCCCAGTTGATAGTGATACTCTCTCCATCAACATCTGTTGCATCTGGAGTTCCAGGATAATCTGGAACAGCTGCAGGAATAAAAAAAAGAAGAATTAAAAAGATGTTACAGTGTTTTAAAGAAAAAAATATTTTCGTATGAGCTTTTTGTTATCTTACAGTATTGCATCTGTGCAATCACCGGGGATGAATCCAATGATCTGCTAACACCAAACCGATTGACTGCAGAAACACGGAACTGATACTCATTTGTCTTGATCAGTTTGGTGGCAGTGTATGTGCTTGCCAAGCACTCATCGGTAACTAGTGTCCATGAAATTTTAGATGTTTCACGCTTCTCAACAATGTAATGAGTGACCTCAGAACAACCATCATTCTCAGGTGGATTCCATGAAAGTGTTACCCTGCCCTCAGAGATATCTGAAAATGTAATTGGTCCAACGGGTTCACCGGGCGTATCTGTAAGATAGAAATGTAAGAAGCATATGTTAAACATGTGGATCTTAAGAAAATGCAGGGATTAAAGGGTGTAATAAATATATAAGAGGAATAAGGTAAAAATGATTCATACCAAAGACTTCAACTTTCACTGATTCCTTTTTAGATCCCGAAGGATTTATGGCTTCCACAGTATAAACACCGCGATGATTACGGTCAGCATCTCTGATAAAGAGGGTACTTGATCCAGAAATTGTTGTGATATCAACCATTTTCTTGGTTAACTCCATATCATCTCTGTACCAAGTAACTTTTGGTGTTGGTCTTCCTCTGATTGTCACTTTTAGCCTAATATTTTCTCCAGCTTTAATAGAGACTCCCTCAAAGTATTCCTGTCCAAACTCAATGTTTGGAGAAACTGAAAGAGATAAGATTATGAATTCAACATTTGCAGACCAGCATAAAATTGCATCTAAAAATGTTGACCCCTGAACAATGATATAACGAGATGTACTTACAGCTCTCGTCTCTGATTAAGACATATCCAGAAGACTGAGAGGGAGGGCTCACTGTGCCAATAGCATTTCTTGCTATGATTCTAAATTCATAGCGTTCACCACAAGCAAGACCAGTCACTGTAAATTCTGTGTCAGTCACATTTGAAAAGTTGGATTTTAACCACCGTCCTTTGCCCTGTCGTTTCTCTACATTATATGCAACAATTTTGCTTCCACCATCACGTTTTGGTGCGTCCCATTTCAGTTTAACTGATTCACTTGTTACATCAACGTAGTCAGGGGTACCAGGAGGATCTGAAATTAAAATACATCTTACTTTTTAGACACTGTCAACTGTCATTTAAAACATGAAATATCTACGTGAAGAAAAAGCTTGAAGTTGAACTTACCAACTGGAGAAACAGCCATAACAGGTTTGCTTTCATCACTCATGCGACTATATCCAGCATCATTCTGGGCGTAAACTCTGAACTGATATTCCAAGCCTTCAATAAGACCAAGAATCCTGTAATCCATTTCTTTGACCAAGACTATGTTCACCTTTTGCCACATTATGCTGTTCTTCTCCTTCTTTTCAACATGGAACCCAAGGACTGGACAACCTCCATCAAAAATAGGTGCATCCCACTGAATAGTCATGCCATCATTTGTAACATTGTAAACCACTGGCATGCCTGGTGGGCCAGGTGGTCTGAACTCATGCTTGGCAATGACATTTTGTGAAACTAAAGGTTCACTTGCACCATATCTATTCTCTGCACAGACTCTGAACTGATATTGAATTCCCTTGATCAGATTGGGCACCCTAAATGAAGTTCCAATCACACTTGAACAAGCCATTTTCCAGTCTGTCTGAGAGGTGTCACGTTTCTCAACAGTGTAACAAGTAATTTCTCCTCCACCGTTATCATTTGGCTCATCCCAAGATATAGCAATACTTTCTGCTCTGACCTCATCCAAGCGAATGGGTCCAACAGGTTTAGAGGGTGGTCCAAGGGTAATAACCTGTATATGAAAAGATTTTCTGAAGAATGTGTTGTCAAGAGTAAGTGTGTATTTGCCTTCATTCTCCTTCTCTATATTTTTTATCATAAGAGTGGCTTTGTTTTCAGTCTTCTTGAAGCGTATTTTTTCACTCTCTTTCAGAGGTAAATTATCCTTTAACCAAAGAATGGTTGGTCTTGGTTTACCCTTGTATGGCAATTCAATGTGGACATTGTGTCCCAAACGTACACTGATTTGTCCATCAGGATACTCTTCAAGGTTTGCTTCTGGTGGGATAATGTAGTCCTTTACTTTAATGGGTCCGATTTCAACAAAGTCACTTGTACCTTTTTCATTCTTGGAACAGACTCTGAAAAACATTTCAGTGAGTTCCTTAAGGTTTGTAACTTCATGTTCACAGTGCTTGTTTGTGCCAGCAGGGGCCCATTCATCTTGACCTTGGAGTTTCTTTTCAATTATGTAGTCTGTAATAATGCTACCACCATCATAATCTGGTTTGATCCATTGTAGTGCAACTGACGTCTTTGTGGAGTCTTTCATAGAAAGTTCTTTGACTGGGCCTGGTGTCTCTGTGGCTTTAACTGGCTCTGCTGTTTCACATGGATCTCCAACTCCATTTTCATTTTCTGCTAATACACGGAAGAAGAATGATGCTTTCTCAGAGAGTTCTTCAATTACACATGTGGTTTCCTTGCACTTATTTGTTACACAGGCATATGTACGCTTAGAAGAGTCTCTTTTCTCAATAACGTAGTTGGTAATTTCAGCACCACCATCCAGTAGAGGAGGCTCCCAGCAAAGTGTAACTTTTCCTCGAGTGACATCTTTCAAAATCAGATTCCTACAAGCAGCTGGAGTGTCCTGTACTTTAACAGACACAGTTAAGGACTTTGGTTCTCCGACACCATTTGATATATTAATGGTGTATTTACCAGTATCATTTCGAGTTACTTGTGTAATTATGAGACACGATGATGTGTCTGTGTTGTGAATGTCATATTTAGGATCATTGTCAATGCTTTGGTCTTCCTTCTTCCAAGAGACACTTGGAACAGGTCTGCCTTTCAGGGGCACCATGATTTCAACATCTTTACCAGCTTTCACTATGTAGTGAGTTCTCATTGCAACATCTGTATCAACCTGGGCTTCCTCTGCAAAATAACAATTCAAATTATTTACACTGTTGTTCCAAGCAGTAAAATGCACAAAGATATTACAAGCATTTAAACATGAGTACATACCAAGAATGTCCTTGGCTTGTACTGGCTCTTCCATTTCTATTGGGTCTCCACGTCCAGCACAATTAACAGCAGATACACGGAAGTAGTAGTCAATATCTGGTTTAAGATCTGAGGCAACATACTCTGTGGTTCTCACTTCTCCTTTTCGGCTAATCACGGTCCATTCCCCTTCCTCACCAACTCTTTTTTCTACAACATAGCTGGTGATTTCACTGCCTCCATCATACTCTGGCTTTGACCATCCAAGTGTGATTGATGTTTTAGTTGAGTCCACTACCTTGAGCTTAGTTGGTTCATATGGTGGGTCTTAGGAGAATTTTCAAAATTGGTTAGAACTTTGTCAAGGAACTTAATGAAATAATATTATAGTAAAATGAAAATTTCAGTAAAATGATACAGTAATACGTACCAACTGGATCAGCAGCTTTGTAGAATTCAGAAACATCTGAGTATGGACCTTCCCCTGCTTTATTGATTGCACACACACGATACTGATACTCATTTCCTTCGGTGAGATGATGGACCTTTGCTTTGGTGTCACTAATGGGATCCTTGTATATTTTTACCCAGCGCAGACTCCTCTTGTCACGTCTCTCCAGATAGTATCCTGTAACAATGCTACCACCATCCAGACCAGGTTTATCCCAAACAATCTGCATTGATGTTTTGGTGATATCTGTTGCTTCCAGTGTAGAAGGTTGTCCGGGAGTAACTTTAAAAAAAAAAAATTCACATAAATAGTGTACTACTTATGTTATATTATCTGGCTTACCAAAACGATAAATTATGTAATTTAATGACTCTCCTTACCGAATGCATTTTTGGCAATTACAGGCTCAGACTCCAAAGGATCTCCAGCTCCAAATTTATTAACGCCTCTGACACGGAATACATATTCATTTCCTCTGGCCAACTTTTGGACAGTGACAGTACGTGCTTCCATTGCTTCAGAAATTGGGGACCACACTACTCTACTTGTCTCTCGTTTTTCTACAATGTAATGAGTAACTTTGGCGCCTCCTTCATCAACCACTGGTTCCCATGCAATTGTTATCTTGTCAGCAGAGACTGATTTGAATTCAATGTGTCCAGCTGGAGGTCCAGGCTTGTCTATTTACAGAATGAAAATTATTTAAAATTTACAATGAGGACATAAAAAGGTGAAACAATTACATTTATTTATTTTTTGACACAAAAGATTACATACCTAAAATCTGTATTCTGACAGAAGCAGACGCTGTGCCAAACACATTCTTGATTTTGAGTTCATAGGTTCCAGTATTAAGACGAGTTACATCCTTAAATAGGATGGCAGACGAGTCAGTTGTGTTCTCAATTGACAGCTGTGCACTTGACACTAGCTCCTTTTCGTCTTTAAGCCATTCAATAGTTGGCAAGGGTTTAGCGAATATTCCCACTTTGATTTTGAATGATGTACCAGCTTTGTATTGGACAACATCTAAATACTCTGGGGGCAGGTCAATTACTGGCGCACCTAAGGAAAAAAAGAAAGGTGTGTAATGAAGTGGGAATAGTATTTCTGGGGACTATAACATGAGATAACCAGCCAAGTATCAGTATTAAACTTACCTGAAATGTCGACACAAGTTACTGGTCCTGCAATTAAAGATGGATTGCTGATTGAGCCAACTGCATTCTTGGCGAAAATTCTGAATTCATACGCCTGATCCTGAGTCAAGCCTGACACAGTGAAGTTGGTCTCAATGACGTTGGTAAAGTTTGCCTTTGTCCATCTCCCATTTGGAGCATCTCTTCGCTCAACCATGTAGCCAGTGATTTTGCTTCCACCATCAAATGGAGGCTTCTGCCATACAAGGCTTACTGAATTTTTTGTGATTTCAGAAATTCTAACATTTGCCGGTGGATCTAAAACAAAACAATGATTTGTTATTTGCCCATGAAATTCAGAGAAACTTGACAATGTATCAACTTAGTACATTTTAATTAAGCTTACCACAAGCATCAATTGCTAGCACTTCTTCTGATGTCTTGCTAAACTTTCCAACACCAGCTGCATTTTCTGCAGCTACCTTGAATTCATAAATCATTCCAGGGCATATATTTGTCACTCTAATTTGAGTTGCAGGTATTGCCGTTTTGTTCACTGTCTGCCAAAGAATGCTGCTTCTTTCTTTCATTTGGACATGGTATCCAACCACTGCATTTCCTCCATCTGTTACTGGCTCATTCCAGCAAACAGTAAGGCTCTCCCTCGACACATAACCCAGCCATGGTGTTGATGGTGGTCCAGGTAAAGCTAAAAAATACAATAAACCAGCAGGGGTTTAATAGATATTCAGATATATCTAAAAACAACTGCAAATTGACAATATCTAGGTACTTACTGTAAGGAAGCTTCACTGTAACTGACTGAGAATCAATGTGATCACTGATGCCAAAGCGATTCTCAGCTTTAACCCTGAACTGGTATTCTTCTCCCTTAGTAAGTTTGGTGACTTTAACAATGCTTCTTGCAATATTAGATGACACTTCTGTCCAAGCTGGAGTACTTGTTTCACGTTTAAGAACAACATAGTTTGTAACAGGACTGCCACCATCATAAACAGGTGGGAGCCATTTGAGGCACAAGCTTGTCTCTCTCACATCACTAACTTCAACAGGACCAACTGGAGGACCCGGTCTATCCAGGACCAGTATGTTCACAAACATCTTGGTGGTTCCACTTGTGTTTGAGGCAACAATATCATATCTTCCAGCATCACTTGCAATACTTTCCTTAAGGTTGATATTTAGACTTTCAGGTGTTACTTCAAAGCTAAATCTCTTGCCACACTTAACTGGAGCACTGCCTCTTGACATTGTGACTTTTGGCATTGGTTTACCAGAGAGAGGAAGCTCAAATTTAAGATTAGATCCTGCTCTCACATAAACAGTGTTGTGTGGGAAATTCTTCATATCAAACTCAGGAGCATCTGTAAATAATAGATAAAGGAAATGGATGTACAACATTAATAGATTATTAAAATATGATAAACATGTAATGAATTAAACGAATTAAGACTCACCCAGTTGATCTTTCACAACCACAGGAATTATCATTTCTTTTGGTTCACTAAGTCCAGCATGATTCTCAGCCCGAACTCTGAAAAAGTATTCTGCATTTTCCCTTAGGTTCTTGATAATGTGAGTGTTGGCTTTAACAGTGGCACATTTAACCCACTTCTGTTGTCCCTTTTCAATGGCATCAATGAGATAGCTGGTAATTCGGCTTCCACCATCATACTCTGGTTTTGACCATGCAATGGTGACGCTATTCTTTGTTACTGCAGTAACGCCAAGCCTTGCAGGTGGACTTGGTTTTTCTGTTGGTGCAAAGTAAAAATATTGAAAACACAAAACTAATAATGTTTTTAAACTTTTAGACACATAAACATGGAATTTATTGTACCTGTTATCTTGGTTCCATCTTTAGTTTCAGAAGGTACACCTGTTCCAAACTCATTTTCTCCAGTGACTCTAAAGTAGTAGATTGCACCTTCTTGCAAGTCTTCAACCTTGTATGTCAGACTGTGACAGTTGCTTGTTACACATACCCAGGCCTTTTTGCTTGCTTCACGTTTCTCAACATGATAAGCCTTAACAGCATCTCCTCCGTCATTCTCTGGAGGTTCCCAAGTAACTGTAGCAGAATCTTTTGTGACTTCTGTAATTTTCACATTAGTTGGTGGTCCTGGGGTATCAAGGACTTTGACTATCATTGGCAGTGATGCTGTTCCAACACCATTGTCCAAAGTAACAATGTATTGTCCAGAATCATTTCTTGTTGCTTTCTCAATAGTAATAGAAGTGCATTTTTCTGTTGCTTCTATGCTTGCCCTTGCTTTGAGATCGACCTCCTCTTTATTCCATATAACTGAAGGCACTGGCTTTCCTTTAAATGGAGCTGTCAATGTAAATGAATTACCATGCTTGACAATTAAAGTTTTTCGCATCTCAATGTCAATGTCAAATACAGGTTCCTCCTTTCTCTCCATTGCTGACTGTAGCTCAGAGACAGGTGACTGTTCACTGACACCAACTTTGTTGATTGCTTTTACAACAAATACATACTCTACATCAGTTGTAAGACCAGAAACTGTGAATTCATTGCTTTTTGTCATCTGAATAGCCACAATCCATTCCTCATCATCAGATTTTTTATATTCTACACTGTATCCAAGGATCTGTGCACCACCATCAGAGAATGGCTTTTTCCAGCCAATAGTAATAGAATTCTTGGTATGATCCAGAATCTTAGGTTTAGATGGTGGGGATGGTACCAAAAGTTCATCCTCTGCCCTAGCTGAAGGAGATGGGTCACTGGCCGGGCTCAATCCTGCTACATTTTCAGCATAAACTCTAAAATCATACTCGCATCCTCTTCTTATTTTTGATATCACTGCTGTTAGGTCTTTCACAAGTTCCCTGTTCACACGGACCCAGTGAAGACCAGATTTCTCTCTCCTTTCAATTATATATCCAAGTATCTCGCTGCCTCCATCAGACGCAGGCTTTGCCCAAGTTAGGCTCATTTCCTCACTGGTCACACTTGTAATTTCAACATTTGTTGGAGCCCCTGGGATAGTGTATGGTTCAGTGACCTTGACCATTTCACTTTCAAGTGCTTCACCAAGCCCAAACTTGTTGACAGCTAATACTCTGAATATGTACTCATTTCCTTTAAGGAGCTTAGTGACCTTGAATATTGTTCTTTTGACTTCTCCATGTACTAGTGTCCATGCTAATCGACTGGTCTCTCGTTTCTGAACAACATAATGTGTTATTTCAGAGCCACCAATTTCTTGTGGTGGTCCCCATGACAATGTGCACTCCTCTGCTGTGAGGCTTGTAACTAATAGTGGTCCTGCTGAAGGTCCTGGTTTATCTAGAATAACACAGTTTACTGGTGTTGTGACACTTCCTGCAACATTCTTTAAAGTCAAAGCATATTGTCCAGAATCACTCCTTTTGCAGTCTTTAACTACTATTATAGTACTAGTATCTGTTCCAGTTATCTGAATTCTTGCTTTCTGTTCAATTTCATGTCCATCCTTTGACCAAGATGCAACTGGAAGGGGACGCCCTGCAATGTCAGCATTAATCTTCAGGGTTTCCCCAGCTTTTACTACCACAACATCCTTGAACTTGACATCCATCATAATGCGTGGTGGATCTACATTATCTTTAACTGTAATAGGACCAGTGTTGTCAGATGGCTCACTGAATAGTCCAGCAGCATTCTTTGCAATGACACGGAAATCATATTTCTCATCCAATGTTAGGCCAGTAACATCAAAATAAGTCTCTACAACATTAGTAAAATTGCATCTTATCCAGCGACCCTCTGGGAGATCTCTACGTTCAATTATGTAGCCAGTTATTTTGGCTCCACCATCATACTCCGGTTTGGTCCAAGAAAGAGATACAGAGGATTTGGTAATGCTAGTTACCGCAGGCTGACCAGGAGGATCACAGGGATCCCGTGCAGCTATGGGCTCACTGGCTTTGCTTGCTTTGCCAATTCCAGCAATATTTTCAGCATAGGTACGGAATTCATATATCATACCTTCCTCAATGCCAGTTACTTTAAATTCAGTATCCTTGATTATTGTCCTGTTCACCTTCGTCCAAAGAATACTGCTTCTCTCCTTGTGTTCTAAATGATATCCAAGGACTGTGCTACCACCATCATTAACAGGTTCATTCCAAGTGACAAGCATGAAGGCCTTGGTGGCATGAGCAACACGGGGTGTAGAAGGTGGGCCAGGCTGTTTAAATGTGTATTCTGCAGTAATTCCTGGAGAGTCAATTTGCTTACCCTTTCCATAGCGATTCACTGCATAAATGCGGAACTGGTACTCAGAACCTTGTGTCAATCGAGGTACTTTGAGTGAGGTTCTGGCAACATTTGTTGAAACAATCTGCCACTCTGTTGTGTTAGTATCTCTCTTCTCAACAATGTAATTGTTGATGGAGCATCCACCATCATATTCTGGAGGGGCCCATGACAGTGTAATACTGTCAGAAGTCACAGCATCAACCTTCACTGAAGCTGGTGGTCCAGGTTTATCAAGAACAACAATGCCAATGTCTGTGGACTTGGTGCCTGCTGTATTAGCAAGAGTGATTTCATATTTACCAACATGTTCAATAGCAGCTTCTTTGATGATGATTTTGCTTGATACCATCGTGTTGACAATTGAAAGAGAGGAGGTTTGCCTTAAAGGAAGGCCATCCTTCTTCCAAGAGACAACTGGCTTAGGCCTGCCTCTCACAGGAACTTCCACAGTAAGATCATTTCCAGCTTTAACACTGTAGGTATTGAACAGCAGATGAACAGAGGGTTCAATCTCAATATCTTTAGCCACCACAGGTACACCAAGTTCTTGGGGCTCACTCTTGCCCTTTTCATTCAATGCAATAACCCTGAAAGAATATGTTTCACCAGGTGTGAGGTTGCCCACAATAGCCTCTGGAACCTTAGCTGTGCAGCATACACCCCATTTGTCACTACTCTTGGGTTGCATCTCTACATTGTAGCAGATGATTTTACTTCCTCCGTCATGGACAGGCTTAACCCAAGTAAGCGTGACACTATTTTTTGTGACATCCACAAGAGTTACTTTTCCTGGAGGCATAGGTACCTGTGCAACCTTAATAGGATTCTTTGTTTCTGCCATCACACCAAAGCCATACTCATTAACAGCACATACACGGAAGTAGAAAATGCCTCCTTCCTGAAGTTCATCAACTTTAAAGGAAGTCTGTGTGCAGTTGCTTGTGACAGTTGTATAAGCTTTTCTTGTAGATTCTCGCTTCTCAACCACATAATTGGTTATTTTAGCCCCACCATCTGTAAGCGGTGGGTCCCAGCAGACAGTTACTGAATCTTTCTTTACATCTTTCACTTCAAACTTTTGTGGAGAACTTGGTGTATCAAGCACCCTGACATTCACAAATGCAGACTTTGTGCCGCTCTTGTTCTCAAGAGTCAAGTTATATTTCCCACTGTCAAATCTGTTGACATTGTCAATTACAAGCATGGTGTATGAACTGGTGGACTCAATCTGAGCACGGTCAGTTAGAGTCCCATCCTCCTTTTCCCATTTGATTGATGGCTCAGGTCGACCTCTAATTGTAATGAAAAGACGAAGAGATCCTCCTGCACGAACAGAGACAACTTTTCTGAGGTCAGCATCAAGTTCAATCTCAGGTGTTTCAATCTTTTCAGATGCAGTCACCGATCCATGAACATCAGCAGGCTCACCAACTCCTTCAGAATTAATTGCACAAACACGGAAATTATATTCAGCATTTTCCTTCAGCTTTTCAACTGTCAGACGTGTTGCTTGAATACCAGCTGGAGGTGTGCATATGATCCATTCCTCTGAAGAAACTTCTTTCATTTCAACAATATAACCTTTGATATATGCACCACCATCAGTAGCAGGTTTTCCCCAAGACAGAGAGACAGATGAGTTTGTGTAATCGGTCACTTTAGGATGATGAGGGGCACCTGGGGGAGTTGTGGCATTAATAGCTCTATAAAACAAAGATAGGTCGCTAAATTCTCCCACGCCAGCTTCATTTTCAGCAGACACACGGAACTCATAGAAATGTCCCTCTGACAGACCAGTTACTTTGAAATGCATATCGGTCAGCTTCTGACGGTTACATTTTGTCCACCTCACACCATCTTTGTCACGCTTCTCTAAGTGATAACACTTAATTTCTGCTCCACCATCGCTCTCGGGGGCATGCCATGAAAGACATATTGAATCCTTTGTTATCTCACTTGCTTCTGGTGGTGATGGCGCACTTGGTGGCTTGTATGGATTGCGTGCAATAATTGCCTCAGATTCTAGTGTTTCACCAATTCCATATTTGTTGACAGCCATAACTCTAAAGATATACTCATCACCCGGCAGGAGCTTGGTCACTTTATAGTTTACACTAGAAATGTTAGAATCAACAACAGTCCATGATAGTCTGCTAGTTTCCCTTTTCTCAAGGATATAATGAGAAATATTAGCTCCACCATTCTGCAAGGGCTCAGACCAGGACAGATGACATCTGTCAGACATGACGCCAGTCACTCGTAGTGGTCCGGTTGGTGGACCTGGTCTGTCAAGAACTTTTACTGTTATTGGAATTGTTTTTGTTCCACCACTGTTACGTAATACAAGGTCATAGTGTCCACCATCCAATCTTGTACAATCTTTTATTGTAATAGAAGCATATTTATGTGTACTTCTTACTTCAATACGCAATGTCTTATCCATTTTGTTTCCTTCTTTTAGCCACTGAATATCTGGTGTGGGTTTACCATGTATATCGGCATCCAAAACTATGTTGTCTCCAGCATTGACAACAATGACGTCCTTGTACTTAGGATCCATTGAAACACTCGGAGGTTCAATTTCATCTGTAGCAGTAATTGGTCCAGTGCTGTCTGAAGGCTCACTGAAGACACCTACTGCATTTCTTGCAATTACTCTAAATTCATATTGATTGTTTACCGTTAAGCCTGTGATTGTAAATTCAGTCTCAATTACATTTGTAAAATTTGCTCTCATCCATCGACCTTCAGGCAAATCTCTTCTCTCAACAATATATCCAGTAACTTTGCTGCCACCATCATATTGAGGCTTTGTCCATTGAATCTTAATGTAATCCTTTGATATTGCAACAGCCTCAGGTGTTCCAGGTGGATCACATGGGTCACGGGCGACAAAGCTCTCTGAAACCTTGCTTGCTCTGCCAGTACCGACAATGTTTTCAGCATATACCCTGAATTCATATCCAATGCCTTCTTCAAGATTACATATTTTGAAAACAGTGTCAGTAATAAGTGTTTTGTTTAGCTTTGTCCATAGAATACTTGTTCTTTCTTTACTCTCAAGATGGTATCCAATCACTGAACTACCACCATCATTGACTGGTTCATTCCACTCAATTATCATTTGATCCTTGGTTGCAGCTTTCACATATGGAGTACCAGGTGGCCCAGGTGGCTTGTAAGGATACTGCACAACAATGGACTTTGAATCCAAAGCAGCACCCTTTCCATATCTGTTCTCAGCAATTACTCTAAACTGGTACTCGGCACCTGTTTTCAGCTTGGTAATTTTCAGGGATGTCCTGGCAACTGATCCAGCAACAACTTGCCAAGTAGTTTCAGTGGTGTCTCGCTTTTCAACAATATAATGCTTTACTTGGCAGCCTCCTGTATACTCTGGAGGTTCCCATGAGATGGAAACAGAATTGTTGCTCACCTCATTCACTTTTATTGGTCCTGTGGGTGGACCAGGTTTATCCAGGATTATGATACCGATATCTTCTGTAACTGCACAAACACTGTTTGTTGCAGTAACTGTATACTTTCCAAGGTCATCTTTACAGGCTTCAGTAATCTGCAGGATTGTGGATGTTGGTGTAAAGGAAGTAGAAACTCTGGATGTTACTTTAAGTGACTGTCCATCCTTTGACCAAGCAATCTTTGGTTTTGGACGTCCAAAAACAGGTATTTCAAGTTTGAAATCCTTTCCAGATTTGACACTGTATGTACTGAATTGCAACTTTATGCTTGGTTCAATTGTGAGGTCATTTGCAATAACTGGAGCAGCAAGGGGCTTTGGCTCACTTTTACCTTTCTCATTATATGCCAAAACACGGAACAGATATTCCTGACCTCCAGTAAGTCCAGTGACAGTTCCTTCACATGTTTTTACATTTGTTGCTACACCCCATTTGTCAGTTCCTTTCGGCTGCATTTCAATCAAGTATCCTGCAATTCTACTACCTCCATCATGCTCTGGCTTTTCCCAGGCCAGTGATGCACTTACTTTTGTCACATCGGTCAGCATCACCTTTCCACATGGCTGAGGTACTTCAGATGCCTTTGAAGCAGTTTTTGTTTCAACCGGCAAACCAACACCATATTCATTTTCAGCCATAACTCTGAAATAATACATGGCTCCCTCTGCAAGATTTTCCACCTTATATGTTGTTTTGCTGCACTTTGTTGTTATATTCGCATAGGCTTTTCTTGTGGATTCACGCTTGTCAACAATATAATTCTTGATCTTTGCACCTCCATCAATAAGTGGTGGCTCCCAAACAAGTGTAACAGAGTCCTTCTTGATATCCTTAACTACAAGTTTTAGTGGTGCTCCAGGTGTATCTAGCACTTTAACTGCCACAAATTCAGATACAGAGCCACTGCTGTTCTGTAGAGTCACAGTGTACTTTCCAGAGTCCCTTCTATCACAGGAGTCAATTGAAAGCTGGGTGAAGTTAACACTCTTTTCAAGCACTGTCTTTTCTGAAAGTTCACCTTCGTCTTTAGTCCATTTTATATCTGGTACTGGTCTACCTTTGAATGGTACATTGATTCTTACTGATCCTCCTGCACGAACAACAATGCCTTTTCTTAGCTCTGAATCAAGCTGAATTTCGGGGGTCTCCTGTTTGTCCTCAGGCTTGGCAGTTCCTGGAATATCTGCAGGTTCTCCTACACCTAATTTATTAATGGCACATATTTGAATCTTGTATTCTTGTTGTTCTGTTAACTTAGTGATTTCAAATTTGTTGACACGTAAGCCAGTAGGGGGAGTGCACATAGTCCATTCTTCCTCTTCAGCTTTACAGATCTCTACAATATATCCTTGAATTGCACATCCTCCATCATTAAGGGGTTTCCCCCATGCCACTGTTATTGAAGTCTTGGTGGTATCAACAACATGTGCATGCATGGGTGGACCAGGTTTGTATTTGGGATCACAAGCCTTGTAGTATGAAGTTGGCAAGCTTGGTTCTCCAATTCCAGCTGCATTTTCAGCTGACACTCTGAATTCATACTCATGGTCCTCAATTAGGCCATGCACCCTGAAGCATACATCAGTTACTTTTTGTCTGTTGCACCTTGTCCATCTTATTCCAGACCTGTCTCTCTTCTCGATGATGTACCCAAGAATTTCACTTCCACCATCTGCATCTGGTGCGCTCCAGCAAATAGTCATAGAGTCCTTTGCAATATTTGTTACCTCAATAATGTGTGGTGATCCAGGGTGACTAAATGGGTCTTTCATTATTACGGATGGTGCTTCAATTGGCTCACCAACACCATAACAGTTTGCAGCCATGACACGGAATATATATTCATTACCTTCCAGGAGCTTTGACACCTTGTATGTTGTAGTTTTGCAATCATTACTAACCACAGTCCAAGCAAGCCGACTTGCCTCACGTCTCTCGATAATGTAATGAGTGATAGTATTTCCTCCATCATCTAATGGAGCATGCCATATCAGTGTGCATTTATCACTGGAAACGCCTGTGACATAAAGAGGCCCGTCTGGTGGACCTGGTTTATCAAGTACTTTTACATGGAATTGAACAGTCTGTGATCCAGCAACATTAGTGAGCTGAAGAGTGTAGTTTCCACCATCTTGTCTGACTGCATCTTTTACGATAATCAAAGCTCTGTTGTCAGTGTTCTTGATGTCACATCTAATTGTGTTTTCAAGCTGCTTGTCATTCTTAAACCACTGGATTGAAGGAAGTGGCTTGCCATGAACATCAGCATCGAGTTTGAATGTATGCCCTGCATTCACAATTAGAGTCTGAGTGTATTCTGGGTCAATAGAGAACTTTGGTGGCTCTACCTCATCCAATGCAGCAATAGGTCCACTGTTGTATGATGGTTTACTGATAGTGCCAACTGCATTCTTTGCAATTACCCTGAAGTCGTATTTGGCACCTTCCGTCAGGCCAGTGGCAGTAAAATTAGTTTCAATAACATTTGTGAAACTTGCTTTCATCCATCGTCCTTCAGGAAGATCACGTTTTTCAACAGTATAACCAGTGATAACACTTCCACCGTCATACTCTGGCTTTGACCATTGGATAGTTATTGAGTTTTTAGCCACATGGATAGCTTCCGGGGTTCCAGGAGGATCACATTGATCACGAGCAACAAAGCCCTCTGAGATTTTGCTGCATCTGCCAATACCAACAATATTTTCAGCATATACTCTGAACTCATATTCAACACTTTCCTCTAAAGGACCTGTTTTGAATCTTGTTTCTTGAATCAGTGACTTGTTTATCTTTGTCCAAAGAATGCTGTTTCTCTCCTTCCTTTCAAGATGATATCCAATAATGGTGCTGCCTCCATCTGAAACTGGCTCATTCCACTCAACAACCATATGGTCCTTTGATAGGCATGACACAAATGGAGTTCCTGGTGGTCCTGGTTCTCTATATGGATACTGAGCAACTACAGTTGAAGAGTCCAGAGCATAGCTCTTGCCATACCTGTTCTGAGCAATGATTCTGAATTGATATTCAGCACCAGTCTTCAGTCGTATGACTTTAATTGTTGTTCTTGCTAATGAAATTGCAACGTTCTCCCATGTCGTAGAAGTTGTATCTCTCTTTTGCACAATATAATTTGAAATTGAGCAACCACCAGTATACTTTGGAGGATCCCATGACAATGTAACACTTGAAACAGTTATCTCATCAAATCGTACAGGGCCAGTTGGTGGGCCAGGTTTATCAAGAGTGATGATTTCAATGGTTGCATCCTTTTGTCCTACAACATTGGACACATTTATTCCATATAAGCCACCATCTTCTCTTGCTGCTTCTTTGATGTTAAGAATAGTGCTGTATGCAGTATTAGAAATGTTAACCCTTGTTGTGAATTTGAGGGCTGCACCATCCTTTGTCCATGTGACCTTTGGCTTTGGACGACCAGAAACTGGGATTTCAACTTGAAGGTCTTTCCCAACAAGAACACTGTAGTTGCTAAATGCAGGTCTTGCATCAGGCCCAAAGACGAGGTCCTTTGCTTGGACAGGGACAGCAAGTGTTCTTGGGTCACTCTTTCCCTTTTCATTAATGGCAATTACTCTGAAAATGTACTCTTCTCCAGGGTTCAAATTACGGATTACAGCTTCCAGTGTTTTTACATTGGCACATCCAGACCATTTATCACTACCCTTGACCTGCATTTCAACAAGGTATTGAATAATTCTACTCCCACCATCATGAATTGGTTTTTCCCAAGAAAGTGACACACTTGATTTAGTGACATCTACAACACTTAATTTTCCAGGACACTGTGGCACCTCTGAAACCTTCAAAGGATCTGTGATATCAGCAGGTAGCCCTATACCATGTTCATTTTCTGCAAGCACTCTGAAATAGTAACTGCAGCCTTCTTGAAGTAGTTCAACTTTCCAAAAGAGTTTGTGGCAGTTTGTAACAACAGCAGAAAATGTTTTTCTTGTACTCTCACGCTTTTCAACAATGTAATTTTTGATTTTTGCTCCACCATCTAAAATTGGAGGCTCCCAAGAAAGAGTAATAGATTCTTTTGTAATTTCTTCAACTTTGAAGTTTAGAGGAGCACTTGGTGTGTCAAGGACTTTCACAAGAATTGTTTCAGATTTTGCACCAACAGAGTTTTCTGCAGTAACAGTATATTTACCACTGTCTGCCCTATTGACTTTATCAATCACAAGAGAAGTGAGACTACTGGTGATCTCAGTCTGTGCTGTTTCCTTAATCTGCCCACCATCCTTTTCCCATTTTATTTGTGGTATTGGTCTTCCTTTGAAAGGGATGAACATTCTAAGAGAACCTCCAGCTTTAATACATACAAGCTTTCTAAACTCAGCAGCAATATCAAGATCTGGTTCCTCGGTTTTGTCCTCTGGCAGTATGGGCCCTGCAACATCAGCATGCTCTCCAACACCAACCTTGTTAACTGCACAGACCCTGAATTTATATTCCTGCTTTTCCTTCAGTGTTTCCACATTGAAGCGTGTCAGTTTAACACCTGACGGTGGAGTGCACATTGTCCATTCATCTGCAGCTGCCTTTCCTCCTTCTTCTGGAGTCCCCTCTATGGCTGCTTTTACTTCACATGCTTCAACAATATATCCCTGGATTTCACAGCCACCATCATAAATAGGCTTTCCCCATGCAAGTAAAACAGATGATTTGGTCATGTCTAACACTTTTGGATTATGTGGTGGACCTGGTTTGAATACAGGATCTAGGGCTTTATAGAATACAGTTGCAGAACTTGCCTCACTTACTCCAGCAGCATTCTCAGCACAAACTCTGAATTCGTAGAGGTGATTCTCCAGGAGTCCAGTAACTTTAAATGTTAGACAAGTAACTGTTTTCATGTTGCATCTGGTCCATCTAATGCCTTCCTTGTCATGTTTCTCAATTATGTAACCAGTGATAGGAGTACCTCCATCATTTGTTGGGGCCTCCCAGGTTAGGACCATTGAATCTTTCTTGACATTAGAGACTTCCACTCCTTTTGGTGCATCTGGAGGTGTAAACGGATTCTTGATAACAACTGCACTTGATTGGAGAGGCTCACCAACACCAAATCTGTTTACTGGTAAAACTCTAAATATATATTCATTTCCTTCTAGAAGCTTCGTTATTTTAAGGTTCAGAGCTTGGGCTTTGGGCTCAACAACTGTCCAAAGTAGTCTGCTAGTTTCTCTTCTTTCAACAACATAATGAGTTATCTTGCTGCCACCATCTTGTTTAGGTGGTTTCCAAGAAAGACAGCATTGTTCGTTGGTTACACCAGTAATAGAGATGGGTCCCTCTGGTGGCCCAGGCTTATCTAGGACACAAATATTGACTTGTACAGTCTTCTCTCCTCCTGGATTTCGCAGCAGTAGAGTATATTGGCCACCATCAGCAAGTTTGGCCTCCTTTACAGTCAAACAGGTATAGCTATCTGTGCTTTTAATTTCACGAGATATGGTGTTTCCAAGTCCCTGCTCATTCTTCATCCAACAGATTGATGGTGTTGGTTTTCCATGAATATCTGCATCAATCTTGAAGTTGTCCCCTGCATTAACAACAACAGTTTGAGTGTACTCTGGATCTATGCTGATACGTGGTGGTTCAATCTCATCCTTTGCCGTGATGGGTCCAGTACTATATGAAGGATCACTGAAAACTCCAGCAGCATTTCTTGCAATAACACGGAACTCATATTTCTGATCTTCTGTAAGACCTGTTGCTATATACTCAGTTTCTATTATATTGGTAAAGTTTGCTTTCATCCAGCGTCCTGCAGGTAATTCCTTCTTTTCTACGATATATCCAGTGACTTTGCTTCCACCATCATACTCTGGCTTGGTCCATGCAATTGCGATGGAATTTTTTGTGATTCTAACCACTTCTGGTGTTCCAGGAGGATCACAAGGATCTCTGGCAATATAGCCCTCTGAGATCTTACTTGCCTTCCCAGTGCCAACAATGTTTTCAGCATAAACTCTGAACTCATATTCCATGCCTTCTTCAAGACCTGTTGTCTTGAAAGTTGTGTCTTGGATTATGCTTTTGTTTAATTTGATCCAAAGAATGCTATTTCTTTCTTTTCGCTCAAGATGATATCCTAAGATTGTGCTTCCACCATCGATGACAGGTTCATTCCACACTATCACCATACTATCTTTTGTGGAAGACTGCAAGAAAGGTGTTCCAGGAGGGCCTGGTAGTTTGTATGGGTACTGTGCAACCACACATTCAGACACAAGCAGAGGGCTTTTGCCATATCTGTTCTCTGCTGTAATTCTGAATTGATATTCGGAGCCTGTCTTCAGTCTTCCTGCCTTAATTTGAGTTCTTGCTAGATTTCCTGCTACAATCTGCCAATTAGTTGTGGATGTGTCCCTCTTTTCTACTATGTAGTTATTAATGGTGCAGCCTCCATCATACTCTGGTGGCTTCCAAGAAATGGTAACACTGTCAGATGTTACGTCATCAACTTTAACAGGGCCTGTTGGTGGACCAGGTTTGTCAAGAACAACAATGCCAATGTCTACTTTTGTTTCCCCAGCTGTATTGGATAGTTTAATACCATACTGGCCAACGTCATCTCTACAGGCCTCTTTGATTACTAAATTCAGCTGTGTATCAGTAGAGGAAAAGTTAACTCTGGTTGTTCGTTTAAGTGGAACTGCTTCCTTTAACCATGAAATGGCAGCTTTGGGTCTAGCATTATATGGAATATCAATGGTCAAATCTTCTCCTGCCAGGACACTAAATGTTGAGAACAACATCTTAGCAGATGGAGCAATTACAAGGTCCTTGGCAATCACAGGCACACCAATTTGACGAGGATCACTGGTTCCCTTTTCATTCCTTGCAGAAACACGGAACATATACTCTTCACCAGGTACAAGCCCAGTAATAGATGCTTCAGGTACTTTGACAATTACAGCTTGTGTCCATTTTTCACTCCCTTTGCTCTGCATCTCTACAACATATGCAACCACTCTGCTTCCTCCATCATGTTCAGGCTTTTCCCATGATAATGTAACACTTGTCTTTGTGACATCCTGAAGTATAATCTTGCCAGGAGGAAGTGGCTTCTCAGACACCTTAACAGATTCACCAGTCTCCATAGGAAGACCAATGCCATATTCATTTTCTGCCAGAACTCTAAAATAGTAGTTGCATCCTTCTTGGAGCTGGTCGACTGTGTAAGTAGTTTTGTAACAAAGGGCATTTACTGTAGCATATGCCTTTCTTGTTGCCTCACGTTTCTCAACAACGTAATTTTTAATTTTTGTGCCACCATCATTAATTGGAGGATCCCAAACAAGTGAAACAGATTCTTTAGTGACCTGGCTTATTTTTAAGTTTTGTGGAGCTGCAGGTGTATCTAGAACTCTAACTATTACAGCAACTGTCTTTGTTCCAGAACTGTTTTCTACAGTCAAATTGTATTTGCCACTGTCAAATCTGTTTACATTGGCAATAACCAGTGATGTAAAAGATGAAGTTGTTTCAATTGTAGCTCTGTCTAAAGGTTCATCATTCTCTCTTGACCATTTGGCCTCTGGTGTTGGTCTACCTCTAATTGGTACAAAAAGTCTTAGTGTATTGCATGCTCTAAGGTTCACAATCTTACGAAGTTCAGCATCAAGGTCAGCCTCTGGTGGTACGACTCGTTCCTCTGCTTTAGGTGAACCTGGTACAGAGGCTGCTTCTCCAATACCCTCACAGTTTACAGCCGACACATTGATGTTATACTCCTGATTTTCTTTAAGATTTGTAATTGTAAATGATGTCCCCTTTACCCCATCTTTAGGGGACACAATTGTCCATTCTTCCGTTCCAGGGAGACAAGTCTCAAGAATATATCCAGTAATTTCAGAACCGCCATCATACACTGGTTTGTTCCATGCAAGTGTGATTGAAGAACTTGTTGTGTCTAGGATTCTTGGGTTGCCAGGGGGGCCTGGTTTGAAAAGTGTATCTGTGGCCTTAACAAATGGTGATGAAGGACTTGGTTCACTTGTACCTGCTGCATTTTCAGCAAAAACTCTAAACTCATATTCATGACTTGGAACAAGAGCAGTAACCTTGAAATGCAGATCAGTAACATTCCTCTTGTTGCATTTTATCCAACGCAGACTAATCCTGTCTCTTCTCTCAATACGATAGTTGGTGATTTCACTTCCACCATTATTAGCAGGTGCACCCCAACAGAGGACTGCTGAATCCTTAGTGACTGCTGTTATCTCAGGTGTTTGTGGAGGATCTGGTCGTACATATGGATTTTCTGCAATTATTGCTTCGGACTCAAGAGGTTCTCCAACACCATACTTGTTAACCGCCATAACTCTGAAAATGTATTCATTTCCTTTGAGCAACTTTGTCACTTGGTACTGATTAACCTGCAGTTCTGATGCCACATTTGTCCAAGCAAGTCTGCTCGACTCACGTTTTTCAATGACATAATGTTCAATGTTTGCACCTCCATCATCTGCAGGTGGATTCCATGTTAGCACACATTTTTCAGCTGTTATATCCGAAACTGCTAGAGGTCCCTTAGGTGGTCCTGGTCTATCAAGAACCTTTACATTAAAAACATGTTTAGCAAAGCCACCAACATTTGTTGCTGTCAAAATAAATTCACCACCATCCCTTCTGACAGAATCCTTGTTGATTAAGACTGTTGCAAGTTCTGTCATTTTGATCTGTAGTTTGGATGTGTTTTCAACATCTTTTCCATCTTTCGTCCAAACCATAGATGGCAATGGCTGGCCTGCAACATCAGCTTCAAGTTTGAATATCTCTCCGGCTTTGACAAGGACAGTATCTTTAAATTTAGCATCAACCATAATCCTTGGTTCTTCAATGTCATCTTTGCAAATAATTGGATCAGATGGGTCTGATGGGTTACTTACAGCACCAGCTGAATTTCTTGCAAATACACGGAATTCATAAGATTCATTTTGTGTTAGACCACTTATAGTGAAAGTGGTTTCAATGATATTCGTAAAGTTAGCTCTCATCCAGCGTCCAGCTGGAAGATCTCGCTTTTCCACAGTATAGCCAGTAATCTTGAATCCACCATCATACTCTGGCTTTGTCCACTGAATAGTGATGGCATTTTTGGACACATGGATTGGGACAGGTTGACCAGGTGGATCCACTGGGTCAAGAGCAAGCATTGGTTCAGAAGCTTTGCTTGGTTTTCCAATTCCAGCTATGTTTTCAGCAATCACACGGAATTCATATGCCACACCATCCTCTAGTCCTGTGGATTTGAACAGATTTCCAATCACAAGTGCCTTGCTAATTCTGTGCCAAACAATACTGCTCCTCTCTTTCCTTTCAACATAGTAACCAATGACCTCGCTTCCACCATCAGAAACAGGCTCATTCCAACCAACAGTCATTGTGTCCTTAGTGAAAGCGACAACTTTGGGAGTTCCAGGTGGCCCAGGTACCTTAAATGGATATGCAGCAACCACTGCCTCTGATGTTAAAGGAGGGCCTGTACCATATCTGTTTTTAGCCTTGACGCGGAATTGATATTCAGTTCCTGTTGTTAAACGAGTTGCTTTAAATGTTGTACGAATAATCAATGAAGAGAGTTCTACCCATGTCTGGCTAGTAGTTTCCCTTATTTCTACTATATAGTTATTGATTGGTACACCTCCATCATTTTCAGGAGATTCCCATGAGAACTCTATTAGAGTACGAGATATTTTGTCCAGTTTAATTGGTCCCTTTGGTGGTCCAGGCACATCATGCACTTTTACTGTGATGTTATCTGTAACTGAGCCCACAATGTTCTTTCCTGTCATTGAATATATTCCACTGTCACCCCTTAAACATTCATTTATGATCAAGATAGTTGAGGTAGAAGTATTTTCAATCATTGTCCTTTGTGTTAATTTGAGAGCTTGATTGTCTTTCTGCCAAGAAACTGTAGGCTTAGGACGTCCAGAAACGGGAACCTCAACCTTTATATTATCGCCAGCCTTGGCAATAACTGTCTTCTGACAAACCCCACGGAGATCAAATTCTGGTTCTGAATTTTGTTCTTTGATAACTACAGGCTTGCTTACACGAGGACCACTTCGCCCAGAACTATTCACTGCCATTACACGGAATAAGTACTCTTCACTTTCATTAAGATTTTTTACAGTAAAGTCCAAAGTTTTCACAGTTGTCACATGGGCCCACTGGTCTGTTCCTTTCTTTTGTGCTTCAATTACATACCCAGTAACCCTACTTCCACCATCATGCTTTGGTTTAGTCCATGCAAGACCAACTGAGTTCTTCGTGACATCAGTAAAAGTGACATTTTCTGGTGGAGTTGGTGCTTGAGATGCTCTGATTGGGTCTGGGGTTTCAACTGCTTCACCAATGCCATACTCATTTTCAGCAGAAACTCTGAAATAATACTCCAAACCTTCTCCTAGATCAGAAACTCTAACGGAGCATTTCGCACATTGCGTGATCACAGCAGCATATGCCTTGCGAGTAGACTCTCTCTTCTCAATTATGTAATTAGTAATTTTAGCACCTCCATCGATAAGAGGCATTTCCCATTCCAGTGAAATGCTTTCTTTGTCAATTGCTATTGGTTTCAGATTAAGAGGAGGACCGGGGGAGTCCAAAACCCTTACAACCACAGAAGCGGTCTTCTTTCCAGCAGCATTCTCTAATGTTAAATCATATTTTCCAGCATCACGTCTATTACAGTCGGGAATGACTAACAGAGTATAGGACTCTGTATTGTCAATGATTGCGCGAGTTTTCAATGGTGAGTCCTCTTTTGTCCAAGTCACTGTAGGGGTTGGGCGTCCTTTAATAGGAACAAATATACGAATAGAGGCACCTGCCCTAACAACTAATGTTCTTCTAAGTTCTACATCTAGTTCTAAGTCAGGGACTTCTTCACGTTCCACAATTTCAACAAGATCCTCTGTTTGTGCTGGTTCACTAACACCCATTGTATTCATTGCAGAAATTCTGAAATGATACTTTGCTCCAGCTTGCAAACCGGGCACAACAAACTCGGTGATCCTCAAGGGCGTAGTTGTATCTTTCATCCATTCTTCTTCTCCTTCCTTTTTGTGCTCAACAAGGTATCCTGTGACTTCCATGCCACCATCACTAAGTGGTTTGCCCCAGTGCAATTCAGCTGTGGTTTTTGTTGTGTCTGTGACTCTTGGGTTGACTGGAGGACCAGGTACATCTGGAAAGTTATATTATATATGTTAACACCCTCTTTGCTATCAAATAACATATTAAATATTCACTTTACTTACCTGCAACAAGCTTTGTCCTTACTGGTATTGAAGGTTCACTTGGTTCACCAAAACCAGCCCTATTCTCAGCAGTTACTCTGAATTCATATTCAACTCCCTCTTTCAGCCCTTTCACTTCAAAGTGGAGGTCAGTAATTATTTTCTTTGATGACCGTGTCCATCTCATGCCCTTCTTTTCTTTCCTCTCAACCATGTAGCCTATTATATCACTTCCACCATCATCAGCTGGTCTTTTCCAGGCAATGGTGACAGAATTTCCTCCAACATTTTCAACTTCTGGTTTAGCTGGGGGACCAGGGGGACCTGAAATAAGTAATATGTCTGTTGAGAATCCTATTTTTCACACATACTGTACAGTGCCTAGCTGTGTAGCATCATACAAAGGAACAGTATGGAAATAGTATGGAGTGAGTTTTTTAAAACATACCATAGCTATCCACCATTTTCACTGGTTCAGAATGGGAAACATCACCAGCTCCAAAACTGTTGACAGCAGAAACTCGGAAGATGTACTCGTTTCCCTGAATAAGTTTATTGGCAACAAAGTGGCAGTCGATAACATTTTCAGCAAGGATGGTCCAAAGGAGACGGCTTGTTTCTCTTTTCTCCAAATTATAGTGTTTAATTGTAGATCCCCCATCCTCATGAGGTGGTGTCCATGTCAAAGTGACCTTTTCAGATGAAATGCCACTTGCTTCAACTGGCCCTGGTGGACCAGGAACATCTAAAATTGTTACTTTCACATTTTCTTCTTTCACACCAAATGGGTTACTTGCTGTAATTGTGTACTCTCCTGAATCCTTTCTACTTGCATACTTGATATAAAGAGTAGAAGAAGAAGGTGTAGTTTCTATTTGGCACACATCTGATGGCTTGAAATACTTTCCACCCTTTGACCACACAGAGGTTGGCTGAGGTTTGCCCAGAATGCTTGTTGCAGTAATTACAATAGTGTCTCCAGCTCTGACAGTTAGGCCCTCCTTTACTGTTGGATCAATTATAATAGTGGGTGCAGCTGCAAAATAATAAAAAAGCTAGTAAGCACAACTGTTTCCTAGGTTAGATGGAATGTAATAAACTCAAGATGTATGAAGCAGAAAGCGTAATTCAGTCTTACCATATTCATCCGTGCACACAAGCGTATCAGTTTGTTCAGAGGGGGGACTTATTGCTCCAGCTGCATTCTTTGCTCTGATTCTAAATTCATACTTGCAACCTTCTTGCAAGTCTGCTACCGTATATGCACAGTCCACAACATTTACTGTATTAGCCTTCACCCAGACCTTGGCTGGGAGATCGCGTCTCTCAACAATGTAGCCTGTAAGCCTGTGTCCACCATCATACTGAGGTTCACTCCACTGAAGTGTTACAGTGCTTCTAGTAATGCTAATCACATCAGGTTTGCCAGGTGCATCTGGAATGAAATATGTTAAATTATTAAAAAAATGTACCTTACTCAAAGTGTGGTGTGTAATGGGGGGATTATATAACACTCAAGCATTTGAAATAAGCTTTACTTACCAATTGCATCCAAAGCAACCATTGGGTCAGTGGCAGGACTTGGTCTACCAACACCAGCCAGATTAATAGCCATAACTCTGAACTCATATTCTAGACCCTCTGTTAAGCCTGTTACTTTGTAATCTCTCATCTTCAAAGCAGTTGGGTTTGCTCTTTTCCATAACATGCTGTTTCTTTCCTTGAATTCGACATGGTAACCTATACGCAAAAAATAAATAAATAAGAAAAAAATACTTTTGATATCAATTTGCAGTTGTATTTCAGTTTTTACTATATCTGAATGAAAAAAGAACATTGCCTAAATGAAAAGGTTATTGTCTTTT
>JAUMHP010000057.1:16702767-16736179 GCA_032361065.1 Enteromius trimaculatus
CTCTCTCTCTCTCTCTCTCTCTCTCTCTCTCTCTCTCTCTCTCTCTCTCTCTCTCTCTCTCTCTCTCTCTCTCACTCACTGTCTGTGGTCTCTAGATGAACAGTGATTTTTAGTTACTGTTGCTATTTTAATTCCACTCCCACAACCTGGCATAGAACTCAATATCTGGATAAAGCTGGTAATTAAGCCCAAACTGTTATAGAAGCTAAGGGTGCCAAAGCATTAACATTTACCTTCTGTGGCTCTTAAATATTGCCTGCAGTATATTCATCAGCACCTGCCCACACAAAGGTCACCCATTCAAACTCTGTGCCAAAGGCCACAAACCATTATACTTCAGACATGTGTTTAGTGCTGATTCCTGATTCACTGTTGAACCACAGACATGCCTCTATTTGGATATTATCATCTCTAAACAGAGTATGGATAAACTCTCACTTCTTCATGGTTCCCTAAGATGCTTTCTCTCTTTTTTTTTTGAGATGAGTATTTCCCTCATGTGCAATCTATGAGTGCACTGCAGCAGAATTAGATCACCCCCATTATATTCAGCAAAGCTGTCTAGACTGGAAGCACCAATTCTGTCGTATCGTGTCACAATGTGAAGTAATAAATGGACTGTAGCTACTCTGCATAGAAAGAAAGTGGGGGGAAAGTTTTCTGTGAGATATCATACTATACACTAATGTGATTATATGGAGAGTTCATTAGCAAAAAACGTACATTATTCTCATATAGTGAGATCTGAACACATTTGTCAAAAAAACAGTATTGTCCACTTTCAAGGCATCTTGAGGTCCTCATTTTACCACTGAAGCCGACAAGTGCCCTTGTTGTTTTTCAACGGAAGTCCACTTTAGCAAATCAGCGTGCTGTATTCAGGTCAGGTGACAAGGCTTTAAAAAGACGCGTTGGCTTAGAGGACTTTCTTCAAAGTTGACTAGAGGACGGATAATTTCAACAAAGTTAATGAACCTGTGATGTCGTCTTCAGGGTGTAAAAGGAATATAAAAGGAACCTTGCAAAAGCAAATGGAAAACGCTCGGTGTATTGCTTGTAATTACATCCATAAAGTACATGATCACAACAACAATGTTTGTCAGGCATCTACATTGCATTCTTAAGGCCTGTTCACACCGGGACGAATATCGCGCGCGAACATCGCCGACGTTTAACGCGCCATGACTACACAAAGGGCGCCATTGTGAGTGTACACACTGACGCGAAAAACGCTAGGCGTAAAAGCATAATGTTTTTAAAAAACGCCTCGGACTTGTTTTTTTTATTTGACGCGCCGCGTTAAAAACTGGCCGACCAGTGAGATTAGTGCATTTGTTCACGTGACTGGAGCTGCTGAAGTTACAGTAAAATACGACTTGGTGGCGCTCAAGATCACTGCAAGAAAGAAGAAAGTAAAAGATGCCCAAGATGAATGTAGAGCTGCTAGCATCATTAGTTTTAGAACACACAGAGCTTTTTGATAAACGCTACAGCGACTACAAAAATCTTGATAAGATAAATAAAAAGATAAATAATTTCTTCATCACTGGAAGAGGAGTTGCTGCTGCTGCTGCTTGAAAAATCCATGCTCTGTTTTACCAGGTAACAGAAAGCGTGAAAATTGTTTTGAAAAGAGCGTAAATACCAGCTCTCTTCTTCTTCTGTGTGACAAGCAAATGTCAGAAGCACAGCGCCACCCTGTGAACAGAGGTATTTCTGTTGTTTATTAAGCGAATTCGCCAGTGAAAATCGCATGGGTGTCCTGGCGAAAAACGTCACGAAAAACGCTAAGGAAATGCGGGTGCGATATTCGTCCCGGTGTGTACAGGCCTTTACAAAGATTAAACAAGAGTTTTTTCAAGAGCGTCCAAAAATCTCTGTACAGCGTCGTTGGCAGGGCGGTCAGAGTGAATTCTGACGCTGTCGCCAGCGGCCGTGTGAACGCACAGTAACGATTAACTAAGCAAATTGCAATGTTTGAGGTGTTTTATAAGGTTCGATGTATTTCCTCCTTTTGACATAAAACGATGACACCGCTTGCAGATGTGTTTTTTGGTGATCAGTGATGTTGCGCTTGTCATCATCTTTGCTCCTTTCTTTTCAACGAGCAGATTCAGAGCCACCTCATCAGTAGCACCGCCGGTCGCCATCTCTCTGTGCTTTTTTGAAGAAGACGCAACTGCGCAGTGCGCACCTTTCGGGTAGCGCAGCAAGAACCGGGTTAACCCGTTGCTCGGTACTACTGGTACTTCAGATAACCTGGTACCGTAACATTTTTACCGTCCAAATTTTTTAGTACCATCTTGGTACCAAAATACCGGGTCTTTTGACAACACTACCCACTTAAAACCATTTTTTTGGTGAAAATACTAGTGGCCTAAGACTTTTGCACAGTACTGTGTATATATAAGGATTATTTTATACATTATTTTATATTCTGCCAAGACCAAACACATTAGCATGTATACAGTATTACCATGATAAACTCTCTGACCTCGTTAGTAGCTTCAGTGTAGAACTGTGCTCTTTTCTCTAAAGGTTTTTTTTTTTTTGCATCAGGTGTCTCCCTTTATTACCGTTTGCTTGAGTGGATTGACCTGTGAGCAGCTGATTAACTTCCTGTTGTCTGACAGATTCTCACCATTGATTGCACATGTCATGCCCGAGTGCACAGCTCTCCATCTTAAAGCTGAGCGAGGAGAGCAGCTCGGGGTGGGAGTATGTTTCAGTGCTTCTAACGTGAAAACAAGAGTTTCCTCAGCCGGCGGTTTCACCTTTGCCCTCAGGCATCCATCCGACATGACCACAGCTTGACACCTATCATATCGCATTTGTTTTGATTCTTTTAACATCCACAATTGGTGGCTGACTAAGTAATGTTTTGCCCCACTGTATATCTCTGGAGCGCAAGAGGAGGAGAAACAGAGACGGGTTAATAGTATGTGGACGTGTTAAATGATTTGAAGGTACGAAATGTTCAAGAACAGAACAACTACGAAGAATGTGCAATGAAATGAACGCGCTAATCAGTCAAAGCTCTGCCAACATCGCATTCAGCTTCAGCCCTCTGCATACTAATATAGTGCATTTGCAATGAATGTTCTCACGCTATTTTAAACCTCTCAGTCTGGCATAACTTGCAACAAAATTTGCATTTGCTCTGCTGCTGCTCGGCCTAATGAGTAAGTGAAACTTGAATTTTAATACACATTTAGACAATTTCATGCAAAGGTCGACCTTATCATAAAACAATCAAGTGTTTACCTAAGAGTCAAAGGCTTTTGACCTGTTTTATATCGTCAAATTGAGTCTGTTTTTCTCTGTACTGGAGTGCTGTAATGGATGTTTTGTGGATATTCGGTATCGGGGATCAAAGCACTCTTTTATTTTTACCCTGTGCATTAAAAGTGTTTTCCAGAAAGACCTTCAGAAAAAGTCTGAGAAATGTTTGCACTCGGCACACAGTCGAACTGCTTCATAAATTTCAAAAGGCCACTTTCACGAAGTCCCCGTGTTCCACTGATCAGTCACATTGATAACATTTTATAGTTCTTGGGCTGCTGCTTTGATCTGTGGTCTGATTCAGGATTACTGCATTTATGGCCTTCCTGTTATATATAAAACGACACAGAGTTTATTAAGTAATGCATTATTTTGTAGTACTAAATAATGTATTGTCTTGATTAACACTGCAGTCTGTAACTTTTGGCAGAACTGCATGTGTCCCGTGGAAGAATATTGCAGCCGGAGTTGTTTCTCTGTGATGAATCACGCAGGGACTGGGCTACTCCGCATATAGTCCAAATGTAAACGCTTGTTAGGTGTACCGTAGGGATTCAGGACAAGCCCAAAACACTGTTTGGAAAGTGAATTCATGCTCGCTCAATTTTGTACATTTTGAACACACAAGTTTAGCTTGATCCTATTTAATTAAATAAATTACAGCTGGTTCGGTTTAGTTTTCTCTGTGAGATTCAGTTAAAGTGATTCAAATAAGAGTCGCAACACATTTCTATTGTTGTTTTGTACAGGCTTGTGGAAAATGATTTGACATCATATGTAATATTACTTGAGTTTGCAATAGAATGAAATTAAAGCTACGTACATATACTGTACTGTATGTGGGCTTAATATCTGTTGCCTGTTTGATCATTTTATTTACACCAAGTAACATTGTGTATTCACCAGACTTCTTCAACTAATCTAATTATTTTTACAGCTTAGTTTGGTCTAGATTATTTCTTAATTAATTCCCATCAATTGCTTTTGGAAACCTGGTTCCATTATGGAATGTAAAACTCATAATTGCATCTTTATCACACAATTAAAGTTGTTTTTCTTGCAGTTCTGGGTTTAAAATACATATTTTTCATGAAGTCTAAAAAAAGGGTCAGAATTGCGAGATGAATGTCTGAATTTGAAAATGAAAGATTTTAGTTACCTTTATTGTGTGGCAGGATTTGCAGGAGGGAAAAAAAATCTGATTTTATATGTATTAAAAAACAAACAAATAAAAAAACCGTCAGAACTGTGAAGGTGGAAAAAAGTCAGAATTGTAAGATAAAATGTTGCAGTTACCTTTTTATTTTTGTGTCAGAAACGAGGAGTCATTTTCATACTACTACTTCATAATCCACAAAATGTTAATTGAATAAATTAAACACAAATAGAATGTCCCATGCTATATTTTTTTAAGCATTAAGCAGTGAATATGGTTTAGTAGGTTTGACTTCCAAGTGTTGGAGGAAAGTAGGGGACCCTGGCTGCTTGATTAGTCGACTGCTAAATGAACAGATGTGTCTGTGATATGAACTGAGCATCACAGGCAGCTTACAGTACTTTCTCCAAACCCCAGGACACAACATATCTGGAAACCCTGCCCGCGAATACAGGTCACCAAAACCACTGCAGCTTCTTTCTTTTTTTTCTCTCTCTCTCTCTCACTGGCCTCATTTTCACCACAAAGTAGAGCAAGTTTAAGTAATAGCAGGGAGTTAGAGAAATAGATTCACAACATTGAAAGAGAGTGATTAACATCAGGGACTTCCACTTACAGTTTTTCTTTCTCTGGACACAATAGATTCTTGAGAAAGTGCTAAGGAATGGAGGAGAACTGAATGGCCCAAGAGGCAGAGGAAGTTTATCTGCAGGGATTAGAGCATGCAGCTGCCCCCAGAGATTACTGAGACAGTGTCACGAGGATTACTGGACAGAGACCCAAACATGGAGTCCATGTGTGCGGCCTTTATACATGCGTGTCTGGTTCATTTCCTCCCAAAATCAAAAGGTAGAAACAAGAAATGTAATTATACAATATACTGTACTGAAATTACAATAATTCTCAAAACTCCGTATTAAGTCCTGACACATTATTAATATTATTATTATTATAATTTTTAGGGGTAAAATTTTGACCCGTTTTCATGAGATTCACCGTGCTGAGCTTAGCAGCAATATATCTCTTCTCACGCTCGTGTACACACGCATGCGTGAGCACAGCGATGGATATTTCATCCCCAGCATGCTCTCAAAAGTGCAGCTGACTCAATTGGTATCTTTATGCTCCTTTATCCTCTATCATCCAGCCCAGGAAGCCTCCAGCCGTGGTATTAGTGCAGACTGGGTAGATATGCAGTTTTTGCAATTTTCAGATTAAAGAGATCACCGTTTCCCAGAGCGCAACACTCCCCTTTTGCAGCTATCCATTACGCCAGCCCTTCAATTGTAGTGTCTGAGAGGTCGAGGCTCAGGAGGGAGGTTTTATGTAATTTATTCAGACCCCAAAGACACACAAAAGCAGTTGCGGCGTCTGCTGCCACTGACAGGAATAAATCCTTGATAGCTGCTCGTGCTCCCTTGGGCTGACTGTCTTCTCGATGGTTGTGTAAGATCCCTGGGCAGGCGGGTCTCTTACCAAAGGCAACAGATGGGCACAGGAGGTCAGTCCGTAGCTCTGTGCCCGTTCCACAAGTGGGGAAGCTTGGCTTGAGCGTGCGGAGGGGAGGAGTCAGAGCTCAGGGAGATGAGAACATTCAGCCACCCGTGTAGCCCACACAAGCTCTCCAGACATCCGCACTCACACACGCACTCGCTTCTCTACCTTGGTGGTTTTAGGATGTAAACTCTCCCCACCTGGTTTTCCAAAAAAGCTCTGTGTGGGGTGATGCAGAACTCAGAAGGTGAGTCATCACCCGTTCTGGTTTGCATTAAGCACTTTCTGCATTTCAACCCCTCGTCTCTTTGTTGTCCCGCAGGTATGAAGACCCCGTTGAGCCCCACCCAGCTGATCGAAAATGGACAACTGTGCTTCGCTGTCCCGGGCTGCGTGGAGGTAAAGGATCCCAGCGACTCCAACTTGGACATGCAGCTCCAGCAGGAGAAGAAGAAGCTGCTCTACTCGCTCTGCGAAGTCTGCAACATCCAGCTGCACTCCGCTGCGCAGGCCCAGGTTCACTACAACGGAAAGTCTCACCTCAAGAGGGTCAAACAGCTGAATAATGGCGAGCTGCCCACGGCGAGCATCAGCTCGGCTCCTGCTCCTCTGCACACTCTCAGCAGCAGCGGCAGTCAAGGTAAGACCTCTGATGCTTGGAGATGACATGCTTTTTTTTGTGCAGCCGTAAACAGCGCTGATGATAATGCGCTCGGAGTTAGCGCTTGACTCAGAGGGCCCGACTTGTCATTTCATGTGGCATTTTTAAAGAGTTGTTCTTATTAAAGCCATAGTTCACCCAGAAATGAATATTCTGTCATGATTTCCTAACCCTTGTGTCATTTCCAAATCTGTTTGGTTTTCTTTTCTTTTGTATAGTGGCAAAGGAGATTTATTTATTTATTTATTTTTTTAGAATATCCTGGCAAGTTTTGGGGATGTCAAAACGCACGATGAAAGGACTTCTACATATTCATTTACATTTATTCATTTAGCAGACGCTTTTATCCAAAGCGACTTACAGGTGCGGAAAACGTCAAGCAGTTAGTCCTAAAGAGGCAAAAACAACTTAGGAAGTGCTCATAATACCGTATAACAGGCAATGTTCAAATAAGTACAAGCTAGAAGGAAAGAAAGAGTAGGGTTAAGATTTTTTTTTTTTAAAATAGTGTTGAAAGAGATGGGTTTTCAGAAGTCGTTTGAAGGTTGTAAGGGAGTTGGCATTTCGGATAGCGATGGTAAGATCATTCCACCGGCCGGGAACGGTGTAAGAGAATGTTCTGGAAAGAGATTTTGTGCCTCTTTGTGATGGTACAATGAGGCGTCGCTCACTGGCGGATCTCAGAGTTCTGGAGGGAGTGTAGATTGGTAGCAGTGAGTGGAGGTAAGCAGGCGCCAAGCCGGTGATTGTTCCATATGCAAGCATCAGTGTCTTGAATTTGATGCGAGCTGCAATTGCGAGCCAGTGCAGGGAGATGAAGAGAGGAGTGACATGGGCCCTTTTGGGCTCATTGAAGACCAATAGTGCTGCTGTGTTCTGAATCATTTGTAGAGGTTTGATTGTGCACGAGGGAAGACTGGCTAGAAGAGCATTGCAGTAGTCCAGGGCCTGGATCAGGAGTTGTGTGGCTTGCTCTGTAAGAAAGGGCCTGATGTTTCTAATGTTGTGTAGGGCAAACCTGCAAGATCGGGCAGTTTTAGCGATATGGTCTTTGAATGAGAGGCGGTCATCGAAGATAACTCCAAGATTTCTTGCAGAAGTTGATGGGGTAATAGTTAATGTATCCAGATGTATGGTGAAATCATGAAATAAACATTTTCTAAAAACAATCTTCCTTCAGAAATACAGTGATATAAAAACACCTACGCCTCGTTTTGAATTTCAAGCGTTCATTAGGTGCTCACAGGGCTCTCAAGTTTCAGCAAAAGTTTGGAGTAAGATTTTATCTGGGGAGGAAGTTTTTAACTAACTGTTACTTTAGTAATAATTTAGAACGAATTTGGCAATATTTCCCAGGAGCAGCTCACACTATCTATCTCCAGGACTCGTAAAATTTAAATAATAGCAATAATACACATAAATAAATTTGTGTAGGATTACCTACTGCGTTCGTCGTTTCACATTCCACTTCGTGTGTGCGTGCGCGCACCCCTGTTGCATAGTAACGAACGTGCAGGCAAGCTGGCACTTGGTGGGATCAGTAATTTACCGGGAAACCGCACATTCTCATTTCTGATTGGCTGATAGTTATGAACTCGGCAGAGAACTTAACATCGTATGCTTGCGCCTCGTCTATTAATTGTATATACAAGTTATCGTTATCTCTTACGTTTCAGAGAAATACAAGGTGTGGCGTGAGAGCGTGTGAACAGGCTGAAAGGCCTGTGTTTCACAGTGAGTGCTCATGTTCAGTCAACGAAGCCTTTTGGAAAATCCAATCGGTAACTTTTGATATCGTGGCAAGTCGCCACAAATAAATAAATATATATGGGGAATACATTGAAAAATAACCTGAGACCAACTTCATTACTCATTACTCATAAACAAACTCAGACCGGAAGTTAACTTCGTTCCAGGCGCGTGCGCCCAATGAAATTGTCTACGACGTGATATATTTTATTTCATTTTATTTCATATATGTTTTATATTGACAGATTTATTCAGTCTGTCTGCCATATTTATATAAAAGTTGGAACGTGGCTACTATTCTTCAATTTTTAGAATAAAAGTAATCCATCTCACAAAAGCACACTTAATCAGCTAAAGTTTAGGAATGATCAAAATATTTTTCATCACCACTTGTCTAAATTCCATTTCCTCTTGAAACGTTTTTAACCTATATTTGATGGGATCACAAATATAATTATAACTAAACAAATATTATTTTATTTCATAAAAAATTAGTAAAAACACTAATATTGTGAAATATTGTTAGAATATAAAGTAACTTTTTTATTTTGAATATATTTTATTTCTTATTTTAACTTGGGATGGCAAAGCTGAACTGTCATCCTTTATTCCGATCGTCAGTGTGGCATGATCCTTTAGAAATTATTAAATTTGCTGATTCTCTGCTAAAAAAAAATATGCAAAACTATTATAAATTCTCAAAGTACATTGAAAAAACTTTTTGTATTTGTCTACAAATTCTGAGCATTTTAAAATAAAAAAAAATTAAAAAAAAAATGTTTTGCGTTGGTACAGTAGAGATTACCTTAAGTTTAGCAAGGAGCTGCTCATGTTCCTCTAGAAGTTTTTTGGTCTCATCCTGGTTGTTTCCAATCTCCAGAAGGTTGGGTTGTGCTTCTGTCAGTTGTAGATGCACCAGCTCCCCACACTTTAAAGTACACACACACGCAATACAAACACCCGAGAACATGTTAATGTACAGCTGTGCTTCTGCACATTCACCTCTTGCATCCACATGGCCTCATGTGCATTTCACAGACTGTAAACAAGACTAAAAGAAGGTCATCGGCTGGCCCCTGGCCAAAGAGCACTTTGATTTCAATGCAAAGCCCCCTCAGTGAATTCTCATCCGATCAATTGCAAGTCCCAGTGCAAACTTTGGCATGTAAATTGTGCTTAACTTAAAATCGCACTGAATTTTCAACTAAAGGGAGGAGCTGCCACAGCTGCCACAGCCTGTCATGTTTGTTAAACAACTGCAAAAAATACAGTTTGAGGTATGCGGACGGATGGCTAATTATCATTTCTGTATACATTGAGGATGCTTAAGGGGTCTTTTGCAAGCATCTGGTGGTTTTTAATACCAGCATGCATTAACTGCTCTGTGTATTTGAAGTACCAGCCATATAAACAAGGCATGAGGTGAATATTGCATCTAAAAATCAATTATGTCAAACCTGCAACATATATAGGAGCATGAGATTTGAGACTTGTTCTGGTGGAGGGAAGGTGGTCAGTAAATAACTTAAATATTTTGTTTATGGAGCTTTTCAGAGCCAAACTGAGACATACAAGCTATAAACAAGGATAGACTTATATTTGATATACTTTAAAAGAGCAGGAGTACTTTAAACAGTGAAAGGACTACGAAATCTAGACATAAGCTTGACCGGTCACAGAGAATCTTTATCTTTATGAATAATTCAGGAGTTTGGACCATCACAGAGCTCTGTGTTTTACTCACAGCTGTTTTTGCCTCAATAAGTCACTGCACATTATGGAATATTCACATTCCATGGAATCCTCTCACGGAAAAACAATAAGGTTTTATTGATATCCCAAGCCAAGAGTCTGTTGAATACCCTGAACTGTGTGCTCATGACATCACTGGTGAGTGCAGTTTCCTTTCATGATTGTGGCAGTGCCTTTGGATAAAGCAATGACGTGGGTTCAACATTGCATACAGCCGTACAGTACTATTATTCATTCAAAGATACTATCAGGAAAGGTGTAGTTTTCTCGAAAAATAAAAATTCAGTCCCAGCTAGGCAGTGTTGTTATTGTTAAACTAAACCTAAAAATCTGTAATTGTTTTTGGTTGTGGTATAACTGTTTTGTATATTTAAAATATATTTGTATTATTTTATATACATATAAAATTAAACTAATTCACAAAGCTGCCTTGTACTAAAATTACTAAAATTATATTAAAGGTCGTTTCAGTAATTTAAGATAAATTGAAATTAATTAAATCAAATGGAATATTAGATTTATAAACTTAATGAAAAACTTAAATTTTAAAAATAATACTAATATCGGAATCTAAAGCTAAATAGAAAGACAAACATTACACAGAAATCCAAGTGACAGCTGGATGAAAAATTAAAACCTTTAAATATATAGGCTACTATAAAGAGAATACTACAATAACACTTCAGCTGGGACATTCTGCTAAATTTCTTCTTTTCTGTTGCACAGAAGATTTAGAACAACAGGGTAACTTTTATTTTTGAGAGAATTATCCAATGAAGTCAAGACAAGACAAGTTCTTATTATCTGTACAGTAATGCAAAGAATTAAAATGTATATACTAAATAACTACAGTTCTTATCACCAGTCTACATGAAGCTTTGCATTGTGAAGCAGAATAGTTGAAATACCTTGAGTACTGCTACAACAATCTGGGCAGTTCCAGCCTGTACAGCCACAGTGCTGATTGTTGTTGTGGAAGGCTGACCTCCAGCATCACCTTCACTGGATATTGTGGACATTTTCCCTTCCAGTCCACACATCCAAGAACCAGAAAGGTCAGAACAAAGCTCGGTGCACACAGGTTTGTGCTGTAATCCAAATCTCCCCTTCTTAAAAGTCCACCCCTGTCCCGACAGGCGGCTAAACCCAAATACAGTGAAGTCTCTGGGTTTTTTAAAGTGACACGGCCCACGTCCACATCAAATATCCACTTGCCCTGCAGGAAAACTCTACAACCCCTCAAAGGTCTTTCAGCATTGCTGGGCTCTGGCAGGCTCCACCGGGGCCACTGGCCTGAATGAACAGTATGGTGCAAACACAGCCGTCTATGTTGACAGGGCAGAGAGAGGCGTGTTAAAAATAGAAATATCCACTAAGTTTATCACACTGTGCAGAGAGCCATTTGACACACCCCCGTTTGGTTGCTTTGGTGAACGTGCTGCTCTCTTCCCTCCCCTTGCGAGTCTCACTATGACTAATCTTTGCTTTTCATCACAATAGAGAACTTTTGCTTTTCATCACATATTAGAAACTATTATATTTAGAAACACAGATTACCATTTTGTTGTTATTTAGTCATTTAGAAATTAAAAATAAGCACATAGTCCATGCAAATACTATATTCCAGCACTGAAAACAGTCATGACTGAAAAGCACTGCAAGTCATTCACTTCATTCACAAAAAATTATGATAGCCTTCTCTGATGTTTCGAGGAGCAGGGAAACATCATCTTATTTTTAAACAATCCATTTAATTCTACTCAAGTCTATTCAATGATCCAATTCACAAAACCTGAAGGCCAAGAATATTATTTTATCTGTCTGCCACATTATTATATGGCTTCAAAACACTTTAAATATACCACACAAGCTATTTAAAATTTTATGGTTAGCAAGATTAGTTTTTCTTAATATTTTAGAAATAAGCCTCTTTTGCTGACTGAGGATGTGTTTATTTGATCATAACTGTTTTCTATTTTAAAATGTGATTTTTTTTCCTGTGATGGTGAAACTCAATTTTCAGCATGATTACCCCAATATTCAGTATTATGATTCTTCAGAATTCCTTCTAACATTCAGTGCTCGAGGCTTAACTTATATATGTTGATGCCAGAGATTCTTATTAAAAATCTTAATAAGATTTCCACATAAAGGGGAAAATAAATGATAAAATGTTGTTTTAGTGAACTAATCCCACCAAAGGTGTTTACTTTCACTGATACCTTATGATTAGCATAATAAATGTTAAGAAATGACAGAAAGGCATGCTCAGAGCGCCCTGCATGGCATCTTTCCATGTTGTAGCATGTGTTTAAAAGGAGCATGGAAGAGGCCTGTTCTGCCCTTAAATGCCTGTTCCAAACCACAGGCCACCAGAAAGCCACATTACGTTCCTTCCTATTAAATGTAATGGCTACTAAATTATTCAAATAACTGCTTTTAGAAATCCCTTATATTTCTTTCTAACACATTATTCCACTAAACAACAACAACGAGCAACTACAAACAGTCTGCTGCATAAAATACTAAACGGACGCACTGTTAACAAATCTTGAGAGACGTGCAATATATAGTACACATAGTTTATACATTTATTTAGTTTAGATTTATCCAAATGAACAATGCTACAAACAGCGATGTTGTGAGCAAATAAATAAATAAAAATCAGTCAATGTATAAAAGGTTATTTGAAGGTGACATTTTAATGTGTATCAATCAACCACAGCATAACGGATGGAAAAGTCCAGAGAGACTCTCTGATGAGCAGTCCCCAAATTCTTAAAGGGACAGTCCAACTGAACAATGAAAATCTACTCTTATGTCATTCCAAACCTGTGTCCATTTCTTTCTTTTTTTTGGTAACACTTCATTTCGAAAGTCCACTTTAGATATTCTACTAAGTGTAATTAACTTACATGTCAACTAGCAGTCATTAGAGTATTAGTAGACTTAATGTCTTTTAACACTTTATTTTGATGAGTTCACAACATACTGACTATCAGAAACTTTGCAAGCATATGTCAATTTATTCTACTAACCCTAAATCTACCTAGCAGTCTACTCTGTAGTTGTGAATTAATGAGAATTAGTTGACATGTAGTTACTTATAGTTAGCAGAATGTCTAAACGGACTATCGAAATAAAGTGTACCCCTTTTTTTCTGCGCAACATAAAAGATATTGATATTTTGAGACACATCAATGGAATAAATGAATTTTATTACCGAAGTTCTTCAAAAGGTTCATGTCCCACAGAAAATGTCAAATGGGTTTAGAATGACTGTAAAGTAATTGTCAGAATTATTTTTATTTTTAGTAAACTGCTCTATCTATCAAAGAAAAACAACGTATGACAGGGTCCACAAACACATTATGCAACCCGACTGCTTTCAACATTGAGAAATCTTTAAGCAAATCTTCATATTAGAATTATTTCTGAAACACTGAACTGCAGTAACAGAAAAACTGCAGTAATAATTCTGAAAATTGAGCTTTGCCAGCAAATCGGTTTAACATTTCACATTACTGCTTTGATACATACATTTATTTCAAAAATATTACGATTTTACCACGCCAAACCTTTGAACGCAAGTATATTTCAGTGATGTGCATCAGATACTGTAATACTGACATTTCATCCGTGGCATTCCTCAAATAACAACCACTTGTTGAATGATCACTGTTAAACAGTGGAAAAAGTTACTGTTAGTTCAGTAGCACACCCCATACTTACTGTTTCAGTAATGTTGTCTTTTCCATTGAGGACAATAGTGTCTGCAGAACATCCTGAGGTCCTCCTATGGGGTCTTCCTATCAAAGCCTGATGGAGGAAATGTTTTGAGATAAAATGGGGGTGTTTATAACATCAGGGCAGCATTAGAAGAGCAATTCAGCTGTGCTGTGCATTTAAAAATTTATCAGCATTTTACAATGTAGGACATGGTAAACATAGTGAGGAAGATTATATCTACATTTTATCTACAAAGATTATTGTGTGTTCTTTGGTGAAAAAAAAATCACAGGCTCTTCAAAGAACAGACAAAAATATGTATTATAATACACTTTCTATGACCATGTGATTTCCAGTATAAAATTATTTATTTTCTTTTTTTTTGTAAATCATTCAAATGTAAGACTTCATTGCAGTCTGGGAACGGTTTGAAAAAGCTGCCAGTTAAAACTAGGTTTCCAAGAAACTGTCACAGAGGGTCTGTCTTTTTCCACTGTTACAGACTTCCCAGCAGTCCTCCCAAAACCAGTACAGAGGCAGCAGCTGCTAAGACAGCTGAGAAATCCAACAGACTTTAGAGAGCACCAATGGGCAGTGCAGGACTAAGCAAAAAGGGCCCTGTGGCCCCGGACAACACCCATGCCATCTGTCAGGGGCCCTGATAAACACAGAAGGTTATTATTAGAAAGAACACCGATTCTCGGGCCAGTCATCACACAAACTCTGACTAAGCTTTCAGAAAACATGACAAGCATGTATGTTAAAATTGATACCCTTTACATCTTTGTAAAATCAGAATAAAAAGATGAAGGTTGAGTTGTCACAGGATTTCTGTTTTTACTGTGATGACGCCTAAAACCTGAATAACATAAGGACATCACTTAATGAAACTACTAGCATTAACATACAGCAATACCAAATAAATAAACAAGAAAGACAATTTACTCTTTAATTACTTAATATTTAAAGTAAAATGTGACCTAAACAAGTTTTGGACAGGTTTTGTGAAACCAAATCAACGTTCAACTAATTCACTGATTCTCAGTACTAACTTAATGAACCATTTAGTGCCTGTAAAATAATGAGAAAGCAAGAGTTTGAGGTGAGCAGCTTAAGTCTGGAGTGAAAATTTGATGCAGTATGAAATATTTATTATAAAAATATCTTAACCTGGTTTAAAATGATTCAAAATTGACAAAGACCTTCCCCTGAAAAGCTGCACAGGGCAGAGAGAATGCAAGCAAAAAGCAAGGCCTCAGGCAACTAATGACCTGCTTGACTTATACACTCAGAGCCTGGCGTCTCGGGAAGTTTAAAGAAACCATTTATATAAAAAACAAGTCAGAGTTCATGCAGTATGCATGAAGGTTTTTAGAAATATCTACTCCGCAAACCAGCCAACAAAAAATGAATCACGGTTTTCACAAAGGTAATATAAAGAAATGTTTCTTGCACTAAATCAGCATATAAGAATTCTTTGTGTATGATCAGAATTGTAATATTTCATAGTTTTTACTGTGTCTTTGATTAAATAAATTGCCTTGCCTTAAGCACGAGACCTCTTAAATAATGTTTAAAACTGACCCACAACCTTAAAATACTAGTGTAGTAAATAAGTATTAAAAATAAATATGTAATAAGTATGCACGAGTACAATCAGCCAGAAATTCACATTTTTGGCATTGCACTGACAAAAATAAAAGAAATAAAATAAAAACAGCAATATTGCCCATGTTTATTGAGGGTGCTAGAATATTCCTGTACAGCAATGGACAACATGAGGCAGATTTATGCAAAGCACACATACAGTAACAAAGTCCTGTAAACTGTAACATCCTGCCAGCTTTATGACGCTGTAAAAGAGAGTCTTTTCCCTCCTGTCTTATGGCGCAACTTTTTCTTCATTTATTTTATACAACTTATATTTTCATAAAATACACTATAGCCTTTAAAAACGGCAAAAGCATTATACAATTTAAATGGTATGCAAGGTACAAAAAAAAAAGAAAAGAAAATAAATATACGAAATTAATATTTCATGACATGCATCCATATGCAAGCAGCGTATGCATTAGACTGACAATTTATGAGATGAAACATAGCGCTGTTTCACATTTTACTGTCAAAACAAAGCTCCAAACAACAATTCGACATTTGACCTTAAAGCTTTGCTTTGCTTGTACCTTCATGGTTGAACTACAACAATGTGCTGTCATGTCTCGTTTCAATATCGGTTCTACACTAAACTCCATCTTCAGCAGAGGCCTTGCGGATGGATATTTATACTGGCACAAGAAAGAAGGTTTGGTAATTTTCAACAGAAAGCAACCCGAAGGAAATGAATAGAAAATACAATGCTTACGGTCAGGAAAGGCCTACAAATCTAGAGCACCAGATACAAATGGGATAAAGATGCGGCTTTATGTACATTCTATAGGTTTAGTAGCACCATTACAAGCTCAAGGCGCCTCGCAGGGAGGAGAAAGAGTCGACAGGTAAGGTAAAGCTTTGTAGGGAAACAAGAGTTCAAAGTAGTGTGGTCGATTTAGTATTCAGCTGTCCACGCAGGCAATGCAATGCGAGCCCGTGGAGTCTATCTTTAACTGCGCTCGGTAAGCTAAGATGGCTTGGTGAGGTGGAGTACAACAGAGACGGCGGGTGATCAGGGTCACATTTGGACCGGGCTGGCAGAGCAGCGAGATGCATGTGAGGATCAGGCGCGGTGTTGCCGTCTGCAACGCTTCTTTCAAGAGAGCATGAGGGGTAGCGGCTTCTCAACTCTCCCTAGGCCCCACCTCCAGAGCCTCCTCATCCAGACGCTGCTCCGCCTCTTCCTGTAGGAATCTCTTTTCCTCCACCAGTTTCATTCGTTCACGGATGTTTTCAGCCGAGGAGGCCATGTCTCCCGGGCTACCGAAGAACTGCTCGCTCCTGCAAATGACGACAATAAAAGAAGTGAAACTCCATCTCAGTGATTGATCAACAACAGACCAAGATGATGAAGCAATCCAATTAAGGAAGTAAATGTTAAAAGTTTATGCTTGAATGGGTTAAATTTGCCTACGAGAATTTCTTTACACAAAGAAATTTCATATTTTAAAATAAGCATAAATGTATATAAAAACAGTCTACATACATTTTAATAGCCATCATAAATGTAAAATTTCACAGTTTATTAGCTTTATTTTGATAGCATGCAAAGTGGGACCATGAACCGGGACTCATGTGTATACACTCCCCTCCAAAAGTTTTGAAACACTCCCAAAAAAGTGGGGTTTTGGACAATATTGGCATGAATCTTTTTTTAATTTGTGATATTTTGCACTGATAAGGGATAAAACATAAAACTGCAAAAACAAATTTTATTAAATAAACAGTTTATACATTGAAAATACTCGTCAAATCATCCATATATGCCATGAGCGGCCTTAACAGCTCTCATAATCTGGGCATCCGAGCTGTCAGTTTACTCAAACATTGTCTTGATTCATTACTCCAAGCCTCCTGAAGGATTACCCAAAGAGGATTCACACTGGATGGACACTTCTTACAGACATCACGACCCATGGGTTCCTCCCATTGTAGCTCAATTTTCACATGAACATATTGCCATTATTATATTAATTAAAATGAATATTATTATTGCTGGTCTTCAATGAAAATGTCAAGTTATTTTTAATGTACAGTATTCGCACCAAAAAAATTATACAGACTTTGCCAGGAGGGTTTCCAAACTTTTGGAGGCCAGTGCATATGAACATGCAAGCATAAGTACTTAATAAGTGCGCTGTTCTTTGGCATTTCTGTTCTTACCCATCAGGGAAAATGACTGGCACAGTGAGCCTGTCCAGCAGACCTTTCCCCACAGTCTCCACCTCTTCATATGCCTCCACATCCACCATCAGCTCGGCTGATTCAGGGCTTTCACTTAGAATCTGAAGGCAGGGAGAAAGCCATTACAGCTGGGAGGTTTTGTAGACAGTATGTGTGACCACATCACTAAAAAAAACACACTAGCTTTCTCGGAAAGAATTATTTCTGTTAATAAGACATTGGTTTAACATATAGGGGGTTACAGAAGTTTACTTCAAAATCATCAGGCTTTGGTTAAATTTTGGGATCCAAAGCTCCTTGTATAAAATATTTCCAATATTTTTATTTTTTTTTGTAATGATAAAGGTCTAAAAATAGTCTTTTGAATCCCATTGTAGGTGTATATATGTTTGCTAAAAACAGACACAAATATACAGATTCAAAATCAACATGAAATACATCACAGAGAATAAACAAACTGTTCTTTATGGAGGTTATTATACAAAATTGAGCCAACATTGGTCTTCACGATAAATGAACTCAATTAATTTTAAAAAAGGAATGATTAACACAAAAATTCATTATACATCCTCATGTTTTTTCCTATTTGCAGTTATATTTTCACAAATAGGATGCATTTCTAAGAATAATGCTGATCGGCAAAACTTCTCCCATGGTGTTCAATGGAAGAGGGAAATTCATACAGGTTTGGAACGAAATGAGGGTGAGTAAATGGTGACGGTTTATCCTCTGGATTTGATATGACATCTGTTTTGCAGAACTGGACCAACCTTCTCCGCAGCTGTGTGGAAAGCACCGGCCATCTCCAGCCTGTGCTGCCTCTCGTCAGACGTGACGGTGAATTGTTTCCACACACGGTTGAGTCTGGGCAGCGTGTCCCCTGAGGAGCGGGTGGTACAACGCAGCGACTGGCACAGCACCACTGTGGCCTGCAGCAGCTGGCGGCCGTAATCATAGGTGCTCTGAAAGCAGAAAAGGAAGTGGTTACGGATAACAAAACATGGGCTGGATTCTCTAACAAGTAACAAAACAACCCTCGAAGGGTTTATATAAAATAAAAAAAAATCCCATATATATATATAAAAAGAAAGGATTTCTAAGTTAAATATTTATTACAGTGTCTCTTTTCATAAGAAAAGCGTGTGAAAAATGTATGAGGATTAAATTAGATGACCACTACTTCATTCAAATTTCTAAATTAATGAATTAATAAAACTTTAAAACTAATAAAAGGATTTGACATTCTCATTTAACAGTTCAAATTGCTGGTGAGTTCAGAATTCAAAAGACCTGTGCAACATCCACGAACTTCTTGTGTTTCTCCAGCAGCACTTTGGTTTCTTGTGAATCATCTCCAAGTCGAATGTGGGTCTTCAACAAAGCATCAAGCAACTCTCCTAACCACTCCACTGCCTGTGAAAAAAATTAAAAGGCCCTTACAGTCCCTCAGGAACTACAGCCACACTTCTCCATTTAAAATTTCAAGCTCTGACCTGTGAAGCATCTTCCTCACATTTGAAGAGCTGTACCATCTGCAACATCTTGAGTCTCCTGACATCAACCATGTCCTCACACCTATAAAACACAAGTGAACACATCAGGCAATCTTCACTTTCTCTTGGTACACCAGGAATGTCATGTCAGTGATTAAAAATCATGAAAAGAGAAGAGGAACCTCTGTTTGCGGAGCTGCATGTCCTCCATGACGCTGTGAATGTGGTCGATATTCTCCTTGTTCTCAGTGTTTACATCCTTGCCATAGGAAAAGGAAGTCTGGGTAGACATCTGGTCAAGAAGTACTTGGCCTTTTTCTCTCAAGCTTTGCAAGGCACCCTCTGGAAAACAGTGAGAGACTCAATATACATGAAAGAAAGGAAGCTTCTCTATGTGGATTTTTTTTTTTCTAATGACAGTCACCCTGAAAAAAAAAAATTACATTTATATATGGCATGTATTTGTATATATATTGTTGCATGTATAAAACAACTGAAAATGTATATGTTGTTAAAAGAACTATTAAGCAGGTGGAGTAGCATATTTCACTTCGTTTTAATGCATTTTTTAGGTTCAGCTTAAAAATTATTATTATGGTTATGTTATGTTATTAACTGCTTCAAATACAAGCGCCTGCTTAATTCAAATACGTTCAACAAAAACACTGAACATTTTGATATTTGATCACTTTTGACATCTGAACATTTTTATGTACATTTTTTCATGTTTATCACTACTAAATGACAAGACTACCAGCCACAATTTATTGTATTTGTTTGTCGTGGGTGGTTCTTGAAAATCAGACATCCGGTTTTATGATTCATAAGCACCAAAAGTTCTGGTTTATCAAACCAGGAAAAGATGTTTAAGTAGGACAACAGAGCTTCCTACCCACGCTCTTGAGCTTCTCCTCCAAATGTTTTAGAGTTTGCTGGATTGCAGCTCCATCTGCAGGGGCGACGTCTGCACACAGCATGCCTAACAGCCCGTCTAACTGCTGGGACAACTGAGATAAACACATGGAAATGGCATCAGAAAGCAGCACTCTATATACACTGCCCTCCTAAAAGTTTGGAAACACCCCCGGCAAAGTGGTTTTGGATGATATCAGCATAAATCCTTATCAAGTGTTGGTGCAAATATAGTAATTTAACTTTATCACTAAAAACCAGCAATAATAGTTTCATTTTGATCACATAATAAATGGCAAAATATAAATGTCAAAGTTGAGCTACTATGGGAGGAACTGGGTTGTGATGTTTGTAAGAAGTGTCCAACCAGTGTGAATCATCAAGGGCAATCCTTCAAGAGGCTTGGATTAATATATCAAGTCAATACTTGAATAAACTGATAGCTCGGATACCCAGATTATGCAGAGCTGTAATAGCTGCTAATGCTGGATATTTTGATGAAACAATGTATGTATAAACTAATTATGTAATAAAATGTTGTCCCTTATCAGTGCAAAATGATTCAAATACTGTTAAAACACTCAAAAACTATTTAGATTAATATGTAGACTCACAATAAACATGTACACCGATTTTTTGTACTGACTTCTGAGCAGTGTTAATTTCGTTGATGAATAATTTTCGTCATAATGTTCGTCAATGATATTTTTTTCACAGACGAAAACGAGACGATAATAAATGAAAACTAATTTGAAACGACAAAAACTATGACGTAAATCTACTGACATTTTCGTCAACGAATGAAAACGCGAGGAAAATGTTACGGAGGTACGATTGGAAAGAGATTATTTCAGAAAGAATGTGAAAAATTAGGCTGGGGTCCAAGTCAATCAAGAAACAAAAGTAAAATCACTCAATGTCCCTGACTGAATCACGTAGTACCTAGTAGTTCTAAAGATTAATACAAATGTATTTATATAAATAAATATTTTTGCTTGAAAGAATGAATAATATGGTAAACAATGAAGAATGCATAATTAGCCTATATAACCATTGGTATTTCATTGAAAAGCAGACCATGTTCTTTACCTTAATGAGAAGTGGTTATATTTAATTTGAACATAATGGCATGTTGTGCGTCACCACAGTTAAATTAGTGTCTATTATGATAAAATCTTAATGTCAAACATGTTGAATTTGGACATTTTAGAGAAATGCTTAATAAATGAATTAGACTGTTGCTAAACCTGTTTAGATTTTCACCGACTAAATGTACTGTAGATTTAGTCGACTAAAATCATATGATATGATAAAACTAAAAACAATTCAGAGGACTAAAATATGACTAAAAAGTCAATTTAGTCAAAAGACTAAGACTAAATTAAAATTTGCAGTCAAAATTAACACTGCTTGTGAGGATATCTGTCACTTTAAATGTGTGCAAATGGCATTTTATGTTGACTTCAAGACATTTCTGTATTTTGACAAACACCCAAGGGGAACCGAATATTCAACAAAAGCAAAATAGAAAGTTAGAGCGAGACCTGATTTTTATCCTTCTGGAATTTGGATAGGATTACAAAAAGCGGGTGTTAAATACCACCAAATGAATAGAGGGCACAGGATGAAAATATAAGAGGGATTCATATTATTAAAAGAAATGAAAATTTAATTCAGTTGCATTTTAAATAGGCTAGATTTCATTCAGAATTACAGGCCCAGAAGAACTGTGCACAAAAAGACTAGAACTGTATGTTAAAAAATATAAATCAAATTTGACACAGAACTGATGCCACTGCACTAGAAGCAGTCAACCAAAATATTTACATGTATCTACACGCACAATATGTTTGTAATCTGTGGAAACCTGCAGAGCTTTAATTGCATTTCTGTGAGTGCAGATTCCATGAAGATCTAGAGATATGATCTGATTGTATTGAACCTTACATCTTGTGCGGTCATGTGGAACTCATGGGCGGACTGCAGGACGTTCTGTCTGAACTCTAGTTGGCTGGCCTGCCGGTAACAGACGTCACTGAGCTGCTGCTGCAGACCCTTGAGCTCCATCAGGTCGTCTTCATCGCCTGCGCTCAGCAGTGCTGCGATCTGCTGATTCAGCTCCACATAAACAGCAAACCACTCCTGCAGCAAACAGCATGGCATGAGCTGTTAATACACAGTTAAACAAACCACCAACACTCCATAAACGGTACACCAATGCCGCAGGCAAAATGGATTCAACGGCTCCCATGGAACATAAATTAATATACACGGGATTCACAAACACCACGAAATCTTTAAAATGTAGACTATGTGCAGTTTATGGACTGATGAAAAGGCCATTATTGAACGATATCAAACTAAATAATCTAATGTTAATTTTTAATTAACACCACATTCATTTTTCCCCATACATTTTCATAGAGAAACCAAGTTAAAATGTAAGAAAAGGCAAGGGTAACTACTAGTACTGCTTGCTACCATTCCAAGGTCTGGGGTCAGCAACGAATAAAGAAAAAAATTAAATTATATGATTTTTTTTTAATATGTACTTCTATAATACTGAGCAGCTGCTTTACATCACATGTTCTTTAGAAAATTATTAGTTCAAGATAAATGACTATTGTGTCCAAAAATGCCCATTCGCAGAATGTTGAAATAACACCACTGTTAAACCATCTTCCAAGAAAGCTCACCACTATGGCAACACGTTGCATGCTGACTAACACTAAATCACTTTTACATAACCTATGGTTTGAACCATGTCTATAACTGGCTCAGTTCCTGATTCAACGTGACAAAGAGGGCACTGTTCAACAAACCATAAAGCTACTGAGTCACACATTCACTTCAAAACAACACCTTCCTGTAACAAAACATCAATAGCAACAACTCTAGTCACAGAGATCCCTGCAAATCAAAGAGGTTGTTTGTGATCTTGGGGAGCCACAAACCACACTGAAGAAATACAGAGGCAGTAACTACTTCAGACAAGCCAAGAGCACACCACAAACCACTCCTGACACAGACAGCCAGCTGACCTTCAAGAAAACGGCAAATCTGTGGGAGAAAACCTCTACCAAGGCTGTAAACTTAAAGCTTTGATTGATGACTTTATGTTATGTTCATTTTGAATCTCTAATTAAGGAAATCTGAAAAATGTAAGCACATAATGTAATTTTATTTCCTCAAACAAAGTGTGGATAATCAGAAGCACAAATATTCATCAAGTAAAATACATCAATATCGCCACCTACTGGCAGGACTACAGCATTTTTGGGTCATCTGACAGAACAGATCTTTTTCTTTTCAGCAGCTCTGAGTGTTTGTTTATGGTCTACAACAGCAGTTCACAAACATTTTGGGCTTAAAAAAAAAAATACATTCACCACCAGTATTCAATGTATGCCATTTACAGTTCACCAGTTTAAAGACAACATGTCCCAGTGCACATGTCTGTTTTGTTCAGTTATGCTACACACACCCTGAAAAGTAAAGCCAAACTTTTTTTGATCACCATCTGCTGTCTGCCTGCAGGATAGGTCATAATAACTACCTCTTTATGTAGATGAACGGGACATAAGCCAAACTAAAAAAAAAGTTGTCAAATTACACTTAAAAAAACCTTTTCCTTAAGATGGTTAAGGAAAGATAAAAGTCACACTGATGCATGTTCAAATAGTTTTTAATAACTTTGCTTTTATATTTATAAAAACCATCCCGTTTTAGTCTTAGCTGTTTTAAATGAAATAAACTTGCATTGACTGATCTTAAAATATATCAGTGCGTTGCGTCTGAAGATGCGTACCAGTAATGTTTCCTTCTAAGAATGTGTATAGAGTATAGAAATTACTTATATAGAAGTCTTAATTGAACTATGGCTTAATCCTGTCTTAGTTTAAAACCCTGTCTGTGAAACCTGAGCCTAGTAATATGGAGTCAAATTGATGTCACACATACTTGCAAAAGAATTAAAGCATTGCAAAATATAAATAAAACAAAAATAAAAGTATTAAGAAAAACAAATGTTCACATTTGACCGAAACAAAATAAAAGCAGCGTTGCAAATAAATGAGCACCTATTGACATGGAAAACATGAGTTGCTAAATATTTAGTTTTAAAGATTTTTTATTTTGCAAATGTTTTATTTTTTTCCCCCAAAAAAAGCATATTTATTTTTTGTCAATACTTTGATTTTCTTTTGCAATACTAACATTTATTTTGCAACTATGTGGCACCGATTTGACTCCATACAGTGAACTTGAGAACACTTAGAATATTGTGCATGAGCCATATGGATGACTTCCATACCATTTGATCTGATTTTCTAAACTAGTATTGTATGGAACAGACTCTTGTAAAAATGCTTTAAAAAGTAATTTCATTTGCATTTCACATAACCTACTGTATTCATACAAAACAAAATTCTAAAACACACACACACACAAACTAGACATTATGGTTTTACTTACACTGTGTTGACTCTCAATCTCCTCATGTTTCTGCTGCAAGGCCTGAGAAGCGCGAATGGAGTCTCCTATCCCCCACTGTGTGCGGAGCTGCTCTGTGCCAGGACCCTCCAGCCAATTCACAACCTGATCACACACACAAAGAAACCTTAATTAGTGAATCCTTGCCACATTTGACCCCTGAGCCACTGAGCAGACTCTATTCGGAAAGAAATCAGGAAGAACACAGAGCAAATCTAATTACCTAAATGACAGGATCAGGTCGATGAGAGCACAAATGAAAGATTTACTAAATCAGATATTTACTCGTTTACAAAAAGACAAATGTGGGTTGCATGTCTGGAGTCAAATTTTGAATGAACATCAGTATCAGAGACCAAATAAGATTTCAGAGCTGCGTCAAAACATAAGATTACCAGTGAATAATGACTTGTATTTCTGTCGGTTTCTCACACAAATATTGTGTCTTCAAATGTAAAATTAACTGTACGGTGTTTTGTCTTTCAAAATTCAACTTTTTGTGTTGCCAAAAAAAAAAGAAAAAAAAAGCATACAGGTTTGGAACAACATGAACGTGAAATTATGGTTGAACTAACCGTTTAATTAACTTGCTTAATAAGCAAATTCAGTTTAAATTCAACAGCTGAGAGGTAAAAATGGGAATAACCAGTGAAATGGCAGACAAATTAAATTTCACTTTTCTGGTTTATTTTATTTTCATTTATTAATCTTCGGTTATTTTAATGCACATATAAATACAGTCTCAGCTATACAGTACGAAGTTTCTCGAGTGGAAATAATGTACATACTTGAATATAAAAGAGGGTACCTGAGGAGATGACCACAATAAAAGTATATATTTCTTTGCCATATAAACCAAAATTAGAAACAAGTGCTTGGTGTGGAAGTCCAACACATTCTCTACTCCACCATATAACAATCAAAAAAAAAAAAAAAAAAAAAAAAAAAAAATTCACTCAGAAAATTATGTACCTTATTCCAAAAAGAAATGATTTTGTCACAATACCAAAAAAGAGTGAAGGAATGTTCCTTTGCATTTTTTACAGTTAAAACAAAGAGCAGTGGCGTTTCTGTAAATCTTTTTCAGACGTAAAGGTGTAAGATAAAATTAAATGAATTTATAATTGAGTTCATAAACACCCAATGAAGTACATTTAGAGAACAAATTGTTACATATTTCAGACCAATCTAGATCTTTTTTCCACACACTCTTTAAACTCTCGAAAGAAGAAGTACATGAATTAGACAGAGCTTTGTATATTTTGGATATTAAACTCTTGGAAAAACAGCTTGTTACAATTTGCTCTACGGCAGCAAGTTCCAATCTCAGTTTACCCCTATCAGCTGACCAAAAGGTGTAAACTTGATAAAGCGACTCCTCCCTTTCTTTTGGTTTCATTAATTTGTTGAGGTTAATTCTGGGCATTTTATGGTTCCAGATAAATTTAGAAAAGTGCTTATTAAATGTCTTTAAGTATTGGATAAGTAACCAAGAAGGATTAGGGCTGTGCGATTAATTCAAATAGTATCGAAATCGCGATGTGAACGTGCAATTTTTAACAGAGCTAACAGAGGTCCCTCTAGCGCCCCCCACTTTTGTTGCTCAATGAAAATTCTGGAAGAGCAGCAAGAGAACCTGCTTTGTGAAGAAGGTCATTCGTTTGTCTAATGCTGAGGTGACTGAACTTTTTAAAGAACCGCTGCTTAGCTTGCAAGCCTTTCCGTCTGTAATTGCTTCAGGCACTGTGGCTTACAAATGATCCCCCCTTCCCTGTGCAATTTTCCACAGAAAGGAAGAAGTAGGGCAAAACTCTTTTCCGACATGCAAGATGTGCACCTCCCCGTATTCTGATCACCATGGAAACAGAAATTTTATTGCATCCAAAAAGAGTGTCTCAGAGACTTTCATACGATATATAACCTCTGATCTCACCATCACCTTAAATAACCTACGCTACACTTGGTGACTGCAGATCTACAACAATACTGGCTGCAGAGTTTAAATGTAGTCATTCTTCATTAAATTAAAATAAGAATTGTATATGAATGCATAAACAAATATTTTTTTAGAAACTAAAGCATTAACACATTAGACTAAACAAGCCTAGAAAAAAAAAAAGCTTACAAGCCCTTCAAAGAGTGTAATGATTTTTTCCCTTCACGCTGTGCCTCATAAGTGGAATTTTCCTCAAAGAAAAATTAGAATTTAAAATTATTATTATAAAAAAACAAAAGTGAGATCTGTAGACACATAGATGAATGACTATTTGGACAGCCTTGCTCTCTACCAGCGAGTCTCTATGGTAATCTAATTCTCAGTGGGATTGGGTGGGAGTGCATCTTGTCAGCCTTCCAAAAAGACAGCGCAGCACCGCTTGTGAAAGAATTGTGACAAATCTTTTCTGTGGAAAGGCTCTTAAGATTGTATGGTGCGAAGAACCACCAAAAATGGCTCTATTTGTGGACCAAGACTGCTGATTCACAAAAGTACCAAAAACCCAGCCACAGTCTGAACTGACGCTGTGGAACAAGAGGTCTTCTTTTAAACCTTAGTGAAATTTGGACATACATATAAAGCAAAATGGTTGACAGATGAAATTGAAACTCGCACTCATGTGGTGCCCATAAAAGATGACTGTGACAGAGCTCAAATGGATTTGGCAAAGCCAAAAAAAAAAAAACAACAGTTTTGTTTCTTGGCTCTAACAAAGCTAACAGAAATGTCCTGCAGCTGAAAACCACCAAAGGCAAACTTGAAGTTCTTCTACAATACAACCCAGCTATCTGAAAGTAATCTTTCTTCAATTCTTTTAAATTCCCCCCAGTGCTTTACCTGCATGACCTTGGTTTGGATTTCGTCTAGCTGGGAGCGTTTGCTGCGCTGTCTGCAAACTTCCTGATACTTGGTATACTGCTCCCTCAGAGAGTCCAGGAGTTTCATCACCTGAGGCTGAGCCAGCAGCTCATCGTCCATGGGTGACCAGGCTGTGCCACCTCCTCCACCTTCAGAGCCATTAAAACGCCTCTGCTGCAGCTCTGAGAGCAACTCATGTCCTGCAAGAGACAAAGAAATCAGTGGAGAAAAACAATGGCCAGTAAGTTAAGTTATAAATTGTGGTTTGTGTCCTGAATATTCCTGAGGAGACACCATGCAAGTACACTGGTATTACACCGGTGCCAATAAGTGGATAATTAGTTCAGAAATAGTTCCCGTGGTGCGAAAGGCCCTTAAGTGAAGTGAAAAAAAAAAAAAAAAGTGTTGTTACCAATGCCCTGTTAGACATTTGTATTTACACATACCATTATGAAGGTTGTTACATGTGTGTGGTTACAGAAATATTACAGCTGTAGATACTATATACCAATGTGTACTTACACCGTTTACATACGGTACACCAGTATTAGGGCCACAATTTAAAATAACGTTTACAACAGAAAGCAAGGTTTCAGTTATTGAAAAACCGAATGGAATGAATAGTAATAAAATGTTTTATAAGCAAAAAGTGTCAAACACAGAAATAAAAAAGATAAATGCAATGGCAAATTTCACATCTGTCAAGGGCTATGGCTTGAATTGATGCAGTATAAATACATTTCGCAAGTATGTCACCTAAATTAGACACAAAGTGACATACTCACATACAGAAGAAAGAAAGAGTAAAAACATTGTACCAATGTTGTTTTTATTTGTGCTAATACATATGCATTATTCTAACCAAGGTCAGCTAAAAGTCAGGATTCATTGAGAATGTGTTACTTTCTAATTTAAAATTTAAATTGAACTTAATTTAATTTGAATTGGCAGATTTAAAAGGTTGGAGATTTAAAAGGCTGGAACTGGAATTTAATAGAGATTTAAAAAAGGGCATTATTAGCCCAATATAGCTAAACAAAAACTGATCCAAAAAAAAAAACAACAAAAAAAAAAACACACCAATAAATTTTTTTTATACTAAACATACAAATTCAATAACATGTAAACGCATTACAAACCAGTCAGGATAATATCAACTTTATTACACAGTTAATCACATATTTGCCTTAACTGCTTATAACTTATTTATTTTTTTATGTTGAAATTGACAACAAATTTGGACATTGCCGGGATAGCAGAAGAGTGTCGATGCAAGACCAACGCCAATATATTAAATGTAAAAATAAATACATAAAATATATTTAATTTATATTGTTTGACATTTTAAAATAAAATAATACAAAAATTGGATTAAGCATGCTTATTTAAAAAAAAAAAAAAGTGCATTATATAAAAGGACAACTATACATTTAACTGTATTATAATTTTGCTTAAACAATTCAGCCGGCAATTTGAAAGCATTTAAAAAGGCATTCACAATTCAACTGCAAACCTGCCTGTAAGCTTTTATTGAAAGCAGAGTCACACACAGTGAGCAGAAGTTCATTGGAGCCATTCTTTAAAGTAGGACATAGTGTCAGACACATACTGATCAGGCAGAGTCACCACACTTTACAAACCAGCTTTAGCTTCAAATAAGAGCTGTGAAATCGCTTTAGAGTGTTAAACAACACAAAAGCCAAGTTCTTAGCCCTACCCCACCAATAAAAGAGTTACAGGCCAGCTGGAAAAACAGCTCCACTGCTGACATCACATGCAGGACAGAGCATTGCCGTTAAAATCCCCAAACCAAAATCTGCTTTTGCAACTAGTTTTACAAATGAACCTAAAATTTTAAAGAAGTAACTTAGGGCAGTTTTGCAATTTCAAAGCAAAGAGTACATTCAAACAAACACAGACAGCACAGATCGGCACTCACCAGTCTGTAGGACCGTTTCGGGATCAAACGAAGGCAGGATGTTGCTCTCTGAAGACCTATGAGTGTAACAACATGTTCCTGAGCATCTATAAAACCATGACCGTTTAACGAAACAAACATGTCGGGATATTAGATTGCTTTTTAAACACACTAAACATTTATTACACTTAAGAATGGCTAATAGCTTACAAAAAAAAAACAGTGGGCCTTGAAATGGCAGTCTTAATTAGGAGCTCATGATAATGAGACAAAGCACCTGTCTTTCTCTGCTTGGCTTCCTTTCTCATTTTCATTGATGACGGTAAGTTCATCCAGAAGGGACGTGGATTCCTTTGTGAATTTTTCAAAGACCTCGATTAAAGAACAAATGGCAAATAAGACCTTGAGTTAAAAGTGTGACAGTGTTAAAAAAGCCACTAGGACAAGGACGATATAGATAAAGCTTTCCAATTATTTTTCAGCCTTTTGATGATAGTCAGGGTTTCAGCAGTGTTTATTTTTGAAAAACTAAAACTTAAATATATTTTTCATTAACTGTAACAGGAGTAAAAAAAAACAACAACTTAAACCTAAAACTAAAACCATTTGATTCTCAGAAATTATCCATTAGAAAAGTACAAAATGGCTTGTTAAAATTATACCAGTATTCAGTTTTATTTTACTAGGCCAGCTGTAATCACATATATATCATGAATTCATTACCCAGTCTATTAACTACAATAATCTGTTCTCACCAATCTTTTGTTGAGCCAGTCCAAATGATCATAAACCAGACTCCCACCAAATTCATCTGTAAGCTGGCATGGTTCAATGTAGCGTGTGAGTTTATTGGCAGAAACCAGAATCACCTGAAACAGAGAAAATTAACTCTTAGGTAAGACTGAAAACCATTCAACATCCGTGCTTCGAATATAATAGACCACACTCAAAAAATAATGATTCCCCAACACGTTTCAGTTTATTTAAAAAATATATTTTCATTTAACACAATTATGTTTGGTTTCCTATTTAAACAACTGCATTCCAATTAATTGATTTTTCGGTTAAACGATTTTCAAACTAGCAAAACTTGTGTGAGTTTAACAAGCATAAAATTGATCATTTTCATTAAAACGATATTTGATCAAACTGAGTTGACCCAACTCAATTACATTTCATGGCATTCATTTCTTTTTTATGAGTTGGGGCTACACATATCTATTAGATTTATTAAATTGAGTTCATCCAATGACTCATTTTTTTTTGAGTGCAGGAAGTAAAACCATTCCAACCTATTTTGAGACAAAAACAGAGGACAGTAACAGAGGACAAAGTGTTGAATTCACTAATGTTACCAATTCAATGGGCATCTGTGCACGTAATGCAGCATAATCTAAAACCACACAAGACCTTCTGCAGCAGAAATGTCAGGCGAGGTTAATATCCATGAATAATTTACTTGATATTTGAAAGCATATAGGACAAACTCTGCAGTTTACAGCTCTTCTGCTGGGTCAAAAACAGTTACTTAATGTCAGTCACCCAAAACTATTAAAAACAAGGGGATGATGATGACAGCTTTTTATATAGTGTTGGCTGTTAGCTTTAATTATGTATTTATTCACTGTTTAACACCAGGGCAGCATCAAGGCTAGTTTTATGGCAATCTCTGAATAAATTATACAAGGTATACGATCAACAAAAAGACATTTCAGATGTGGCCGTTAGCTAAAATATATAAGCATACCAACATTAGAAGGGTTTACACAGCCGAATATTTAATAATTAAGAGCATAATAAAGATTTTAATAATACATTTTACTTTGTGTCTGAAAAGACTGCTTATCTTTTGTTGGGGGAAAAAAAAATAGACACAGCTGCTTTATAATTAAATTAAAGCTTTTGTAACATCCCAATAACTTCTACTACTACTGCGCGTGTATGATGGATAATAAAAGATACAAAAAAAGGATGATATAAGATGTGCCAGGATACAATCACAATATTTAATTATTAATCAATGCTAGAAACAAAATGTTTATGCATTTTGTATATAAAATACAGTTTAAAGACTGATGACCAAATGTAGTAAAAAAAAAAAAAAAACCATTATGATTACCTGTATATAAATTATTTGATGATGTATGACATTGTTGTTGTTAATATATATTATGACAAACTATATATTTGCTTGTTATACATAAAATACTACCGTAAGAAACTTGTGTTTAAATTAAAAAATTAAATATTATAACAATTTATCAATATACTATACAATCAATATTTTGATAATAATAATAATAATAATAATTAATAAATTACGTATGATGAATAACCTATATATTTGAGTGTTTTGACTGCTTTACATAAAATAGCAGAGCATGGAAGACTGATGTCCCTCACACTCAGTGGTCTTTTCAGATAACCAGCTTAAAAATCAATATTTCATGTCTATTTACTTATTTAATTGGTATGTAGCCTTGTAATAAGCAGGACGAATGTACAATTAGCTGGTCATCAATGCAAAACAAAATTATTTACAGCTGCCAAGAAGGCGTAACAACTTGGTGCATTAAGATCAGGAGGCGGCTAATTAAATCAGAATTTAGAGGGGGAATTTACGTTATGCTTTCAATGCGAATCATTCCTATGACTGTGCTTCATGTATGCCACTTCAAAAACGATGAGACCCCTCCACCCTGCACTTTAGTGTGTGGACAGGAAGAGAAAGAGAGCGCAGCTGTCTTTACAAATGTGTTCAGCTGAGTCAACACACGGGACGGAGGGACAAGGCCTCGCTGCAAACAAATCCGGCCTGTGTTCCAGCGCAGAGGAGAGAGGGAAAAATATTTTGGATTCATAATATCTGGGGTACATTACTCACAGGATGTCAGGGGCGTGTTTGCCTCCGCCGTGTGGCTGTCTGCCTGGGACAGTTTGAGAAAAAAAAAAAAAAAAAAGGCTCAAGTATGAGCCACAGTAAGGTTTGATTCATGTCAGTTTCACAAATTCTCTCGAACAGGAGTTCTTGCATCTAAAAAGCCTTGTTTTGAGCTGTGAAGTTTCCACCGCAGATACTAAAATGCAGTTTGAGCATAAAAGCTTTTGAACTGTATTTTGTCTCGTCTCCTACTGCCATGACATCACTGCAAATCCACAGATAAAGGCGTGCAAAGAAAATAAAAAATAAAAATACAGAAAGCTACAGAAAAAAAAAACGAACAGCTTTCTCAAATGCCTTGAAAAGGAAAGGTTTGCTCAAAAATAACGCTGCCACCAATCACATTCCAACTGTGTAAGCTGTTGTGCTTTCCTTGAAACAAAGAAAAAAACAGAAATACATAAATATACCAATAATAAAAGGAAACAATAAAGAGAAGCCTTAAACTAGCCCGTATCAATTCAACAATATCTATATAAAGTAATTCATTAACTATGCGATGACCAGACTGAGTTTAAACAAAAGCATTAGAAGTTTAGCAGCAGGTTTGGAGTCACTGACACCATTGATTCTTGCATATATTGTATGCAATACATAACTATGCCTTTTAAAAACCATCTGCTCACCAAACTTTTAATCGATCTATTTAATCCAAGTAATGTGTGGTCTTTGAAATGCTCCTCACGCACAGTGACCCTGAGCTGAGGGACGCAACAGCTTGGACGTGTGCCAGCGGTGCCCTCACATCTGCAGGGTTAGCTGGAGAAGATTAAACACAGTGTCTGCTAAAGCGCGCTGATCAATGCAGTCACCTAAAAGAGCTCGCGTTCTGGTTACCTTGCAAGTGTATATAACAACATTTTATACACTAAACAGAAAAAAATAGAAAAAAAAATTAAAAATGCTGCGCTCTCAGATACATAAAATAATTATTTCATTTCAGCAAGTTGATCAAACGTAACAAAAGGTATTTGTAATGGAAAATAAAAAAATAATTCAGCAAAAAAAGATGAAGCGGCACAACAGTTATTACTAATAAGAAAAAATGTTTCATCAGCACCAAATAAACATATTAGAGTTTCTAACATATGGATGACAATTCTGCTTTGCACATTTTAAACGCATTTAAAATCTAAAATGGATTTT
>JAUMHP010000057.1:16736279-16749759 GCA_032361065.1 Enteromius trimaculatus
ATTTATATTGATTTTAATATATCATTAATTTACATTAATGCAGCTTTCGTAATAACAAGAGACGTCTTTCAAAACAAAACCAAACACATCTTACTTTGAAAGTAGTGTTTAGTTCAGCTGTTTCTAATGAAAAATAACACCAAGTAGCTAAAATAAAATATAATAAAAAATAAATAAATAAAAACGAAACAATTTAAACAGGGTGGTTGAACTAATGTACATTTATGTATTCCAGCAGGAAATTTTACACAAAGGCTGAAAATGTTATCAAAATAAGTATTAAATAAGTATTTTTAAGTTGTATTTACATATAATATGCTACACCCTCAATGGCTGCCAAGATAGCCGTCAGCTAATGCAATGCGATCTAAAACGTCAAAGCAGACCAGGCCAAGATTTGACTCGTAAGCAGGATCCTTGCTCTTTCAGCAAACAACGTATGAAATAAATTTAAAACAAAACTTCTGCCAGACAGCCTATTCCACGTATCACAGACCTCTTTCATTTCAGTCACTCTCTATCAACTCCTTTTTTCAAAGGAAACTGAATCTCAGCATCAGCATCTTGAACTCCTTACAAGAAAGAAAAATCAGCAATAATAAGCATAAAAAATGTGCAGTCCAATAACAGATGGTCCTACGGACCCTAAGTGGCAGTGAAAGAGGATCCACTTATTTAATAAGGCCTCCGGGTCTTTCCCTTCCCATATGCTCACTTATGCCTGGCCAAGCATCAGTGATGAAGAGGTTCTTGGGCAGAATGATTAATGTGGAGCGAATGGTCCTCGTGCACCTCAGCAACCGGCCATCCGTACAAAAACCCCATTCAAGTATGGATCCTCAAGTAGGTCTAGAGTATGGTAATGACCGTTTCTTACTAGTCTCTGTATTCAAGCCTCCACTTCCTAGTGCTGATACACTGACCTCCATTCAGCCAAAACTGTGCCATCTGGTAGTTGTAGGCAGCTAGAGGGGCATGCTGGCCCAGATCACAGCGCAACAACACAATGACCCCAACAAGCATACACATACAGAGGTTTCTATTTAGGAGACAGTGGTTCGACTGTCCTTCTAAACACGTCATCCAGCTCTTGGCAGGATCCGTGTGATGGTTTCCAGGCAACATGCCGTTATTGGTTCATGCCCAGTGAGGGCACGGAGCAAGATACAGCCAGACAAATGAGTGTGCGGTTCGAGGCCAGGCCTCATTAGCGCACATACTATGCACAGCTGCATACTGTAGTGCACATCTGCACCATCGAGTTACGGTTATGCTCACATACAGCTGTACTTCCTGCTCCTGTGCATGCCGGAGGGCCACCCACTTAACAAACGCCACCGGCTGTCAACTTCACCCATTTTCTTCATGGCCCAATTAGGAGGAAACACTGTGGTCTGCTCCAACTTATGGAATATTACAGGATAGATGAAAGGAGAGATTAAAGTTAAAGTGATAAAGTGAAGGGTCCAAACCAACCCATTTGAAACAGTCCTTTATATAGTCATTTAAACATTTACTACATTCTTAATGATCCACCGAAAAACAAACAAAAACTAAACATGTTAAAAGATTTTATTGTAAATAATACTAATAATACTAATACTACTAATAATAATAATCATCAACAAATGTATAATTAATTTACAGAATATTTATCTTATAACATTAAGATTAAATATTTTTATTTTTATATACAATTATTATTATAAAAATTTCAATGGGCAATAAATATTTAACATAAATGCTACCAATAATGAATTAGTATATTTATAAATAAATGTTATTATATTATTACTTTTGTTCTTGTTGTAACATAATGTGTAGATTTTGTTAATCTATGAAATTATTTTGAGCTCGGCTAAAGATTCTATTAAACTTATGAATCTATTTTAGAATAACTTTAAATGAGTGCTAGATGACAGAAAAGGCCAAATAAATAACCAACAACCAAATCAGAATAATTTTTAAAGAAATTGGAGGTCAAATTAATTCTAAATTAATTTATGACACCACAAACAGACCTCAAAATGGAAAAACAATACTGATTTCTAACACATAGCAGTTTCCTGTACGATTAATTGAGAAATGCCCAGATGTGCTGCATGATCTTTAAAGCCCTAAAGTTGCCCTGCAAACCTTATTCCCCTCAAAACACCACTCTGTCCTGACAAATAAATGAGAAAGGAAAGCATTGTATCAATCAATTGTGTCAATAACAAAAGCATAGTCTCACAGTGACACCCCAGGTCACTAAATGAAGATGTGCAGCGTTTGTACTTAAGAGTTTCATTACTCACAGCGAATGCAGGAAATTACCTACTTATACGTGCAAGATCCTTCAGGCGTTACTAATTAAATATGCAGTCTGTGTGATTGTATTATACATAAAGTGAGGATGCAGTGGTCTGATGTTTATGGAAACCATATTGGAACTATTCTAAATAGTCCATTAGGGGATGAGCACAAAAGCTTGTAAGATTATTTTTTTTTTTGGAGGTTTAATTAAATAATTGAGTGCTGAAATTGCTAAAGTGTGAACAAATTCAATAAACAATAAAATGAGCAAGTGTAATCCTGTTTATTTTGTGGCATTTTCCTCACAACTATAATGTTTGACTTGAGTTTATTTAAAAGGTACCATTTCCTGTACAGCTGTTTTGGACAATATGTATTGTGAGGTCAATGTAAAATAAAACCGATGCAACAATGTCTATATGCATTTACCACAATATACAACTCAACATGCCACTGCAATCAATAAATGAAAAGATTAGGAATTAAAAAGACAAAACACACAAATATATATTTAATGTTTGATCAAGTACTCTGGTGCTTGTGTTCATATCAATATATAATGTCATATAATGTCAAATACAGTCAAAGTGTAGTTCTTTGTACACTGAAACAAAACACCTCTAGCACACTTACCTCAAAGCCAAGCCTGTCCTTCTCCTTCCAGAAGCAGAAATGGGTCACTTTCTTATCCCAGAATTCATCAGGTTTGACCACACAGACAAGAGATACCTCAGCTGGGATGACATTCTAAGAGGAGAAAAAATAAAATAAAATAATAATAAATAAAGTCAGTTAACACTCCAGCTCCAAATAACGGATGGATGGAATTAAACTGAGCCTCCTGGACAGTTTGACTTCAGAACAAATCATACTTCATACTCATACCTCATACTTTAGGTCATTCTTATGCCTCATGGTGAAAAGGCTTAGAGATAGAAGTACCGCAGTCTATTTTTTTGAAATCACATCTTTAATTAACCGCACAACACACTCAACAGAAATGTGAAGGTCAAGCGGGGGACAACGGTCTAAGCTAAATGACACAAATCTACAAGGTAGAAACCACTTTAACATGTTGAAGGATTTAGGAGGGTTTTTTTTGGCAAATAAAATAGTCCATATGCTGGATTCTATTCAAAGTGGATGTAACAAGGTCTTGTTTTTGTTCCTCAAACATCATTTTTCTTCACGAATAGATTAATTTAATTCAATAGCAACTTTCAATTTAGCAATACAATCAAATTAACAAAATTCATCCCAAGCCTGAAGCTAATGTTGCCTTCAAGCTGCTATTTCCTTCAGGAAATCTAATGCCTGAAACAAAATGACAAACGCAAAATTGCAAGTGTTCGTATGCCAACAGGGTCTTTAATAATTCAATTGCAAAAAAGGAAAAACACCACACACTCTCTGTTTAAGATCAGTACAATTTAACATTTTTTTATTATTTTTTAACTACTTATGTTTATTTACCCACCAAAGCTGCATGTATTTAAATCAAAAATACAGTCCAAAAAAATCTCCATTACCACATGATCCTGCAGATAATCATTCTATTGGCGGATTTGCAGCTCGAGAAACATCAATACTCAATAGAAATCTTGATTATACATATCTTTACTGTCCCTCCTAGTCAATATAACTCATACTTGCTGAATAAAAACATCAATTGCTTAAAAAACAATCCAAACTTTTGAATACCAGTATAAAATTACAGTCATGCTAGTGTGTGTGTGTCATGTGTGCCATTATAAACAGAGAGGGCCACTTACAGTTTGTTTAACACATCAGTCTTTAAAAAAAAAACACATCAATGTAATGTGTGGGAGAAAGTTCACTGATGCAGTTTGTTTAAAAGTGACCGTTTCTCATTAACTATGCGCACTGCCCTGAGTGTCGTAATGTTTGTGCAACGTCATACACTGCCAGCATCATTATTTCACAATGCACATCTCCAAGTTTATCCTCAAATTGCATTCAATTGTGATCCTTTACTCTTTGGCATTAGAAATTCTAACTTGAGTACAGTATAAGATTTGGGCTATTCAAATAAAAAAAAAAAATTGCAACGATTAATACATTACAGGGCATATAAGACCAATTAATAGAGCCAACATCTTGTTTATGCATTAAAAAAAAAAAAAAAGTGTCTTAGTTTGCACACCCTGAAGAAAGCATTTTAGCACAATTCAGCTGTGTGTGTAATACCGCTGTCGACAATATTTATTGCTATTGCCTAGAAATTGTCTCGGCTGTCCAGAGGCACTGCCAAGATGGCCACTTAGCGACTGGACTTGCATTTGGGAACGCAGAGTAAGTCATAATATAAAATAAAAGTCTAACTTTACAGCAGCAATTCAGTGGTGTGTCCCATAAACAGGGGAAAATAACAGGGCAGAACAAGCATCTATTCTGTCCAACAAAGCTCAGTCAACGAGATCCAACAATGCAATGCCCTCTACAAAACCAGGGAAGGCCGCCAACACACACAACCGCATGGGCTTCTCATGATAGCACTGAAATCTTATTACTTACAGGTACTGCTTCAGAAGTGACTTGTGATTAGAAGAGAGTTAAGAGCTTAATAAATAAAAAAAAATAATCACCACAAATATTTAATGGGGTTCATTAGTGGAAAAAGTAAAAAACAAGAAACAGATGTCAAAGACACACACGTTTCACATAAACTACTTCTCCCTTGCCGTTTCCACCAAACAAAAACAAAACCTAAAAATCTGTTTTCCTACCTGCAACATTAGAACAACAGTCTTCACGATATTCCACTGAGACTTCCTGCCGTCGACAATGACTGTGAAACCACGAGCTTTGCACTTCTCGCTGCAGAGACACAGAAAAAAATATGACATTTTATTCTCTTACATAACACAAATACATGTTGTCAGTCCGCACTCAATGAATCAATTACAATGACTCCACTGTGGCTGTGTTGTTAAACAGACTCATTTGTTTGTTCTGTGATGGCATTTTAAAAATGAATAAACTGACTTTGTGCAAGTCACAGATTCCAAGTAGTGCGTATTCAATCATACGGTTACTATTTTGGTTTGTAAAAAGGAAAAACAACCTTTTTAGGGCTGAACAACACTTCTTTTCATTCTTTGAGGGACGAGAACAGCCAACTCACCCTGTAAAACGCCTCTAAAAATGTCACCAGAAAGTAATTTGGAGAAGGTCAGCGGTCATATGAGGCTCGACTGTCAGACTTTATCTTTAACTTCAATATTTTCAGTAACAGAATCAGATTAAAGCAATAAATACTGTTGACTTTAATTAAACAATTCATATTTAATTGTGCATATATTTACAGTTCATGTTTAAATCAAGAAACACTTAATTATTAACATTAAGCAAAATTAACATCCATCATATCCAATGATTGATTCTAAATCTTAGTCTTTAAAAGTTTTAAATAAATGATAATTCACAACACAGTAATGTGATCAAAGAAACTTATTTTGAATAACTGCAACAATGATAAAAAGAACTGTTCAATAAATATATTAATCAGCCCCAAGAATAAAAACCATTCTTCATACAGCCTGTAGCTGCAAAACAACTTGGTAAGAATACAGAACATGCATATTTATCCAGTGGTTTAGGACATGGTTTATCCAATCAGAACAATTCAATTCAAAATCAATACAGTAAAATATAAAAGCACAAATTAACAAACAACAAAAAAATACTAAATCTTTCCAGAGCCTTAGAGCCTAAAAGACCTTCAAAGGTCTGGAGAAATCAATAAAAGCATATTTCAACTTCTACCCACAGTCCAACTATGAATTATGGCCACCCTCCACTCCATGTGTGAATACTGTAACAGTGTGCATTATAATTACAAGTGATCAGACTAACGCTCCATTTCTGTTCTCAACGCTTTGACAGCTTGATATACAGCCTTCCCATTGAAGTGATACATTTATTTCAAGAAATGTTTCCAAAGCTGCGTTTTACCTGGGAATACCCAGCAGGTAATCCAGGGTGGCACTGAGCTCCTCCATGCTGGTCTGTTCAGTGCACAGTGGGATGGTCAGGATCAAACCACTGCGCCGGTCCTTGCCTCCTGGAAAAACCAAACAGGCAGAGTCAGGAAATATGCAGAAAATCCAGCAGCACAGTGAAATATAGTGAACAAATGGAAAGAAAGAGTGCCAGAGTGTGAGGCTTTATGGAAAAGACTGACAAAAACATTTCTAAAGTAATATAAAAAGCCACTGGAGGTGTAGAGCCTCGTGACATTGCAACCTAGAATTAATTCACAGTATGCTGAACTATGGGAACATGCACCGTTTCAAGGACACCAAGCATGAGATGCTTCAGTAATTCCTATTCTACATGCTTTTATTATCAAATTTAGTGCAAAGATAAATAAAAAACGTCTAGTCTATTTAGCCAATGTTCTTGTTGTTCTTGTTGACATGAAAGTGGTATGCAAGAACCATGCTCAGACAAAAACACAACTATTAGGCTATGATAATGGACAAAGCAACCTCAGTCCTTGATAATACTGAATTTCAGAAGGCATATCAAATAAGAAATCCATAAGGGTGTCCTGAAGAACGTACAAGTACAAGTAGCTTTTCTATACTTGGTATGAATGGGACTTTGGAGTGCAGCTTGCATAAACGATTAATACAATTAAAAAACTACTTTTTTTAATTGTAAAAATTATTTGCCCCTAAAAAGTCTTGCTAACCCTCTCTGAAACAAATATGAAAACAAACAGGAGATGAAATAATGCTTCCTGAGAGACAGTCCATCATAGAAAACAAGAAAGGAAATGAAGGGTTTCAAATCATCACTTGGCACTGTCTGTCTAGCAGCTTATTTCTGGCTCACCGCTATAGTCACATCTAATCATGAAATGCAAATAGAGTATTCACATCACAGACTACAGTGTAGAGGAGAGGAGGGAGGCCTGCAGCAAACACATTTCTGTAAAGCTATGAGACATTCAACTTTATTTTTACCCCTGTGCTACATTAAAATCATGAATTCAACATTTAACTTCGCATCAAATGGAAATTTACCTGACAGAAAGGCCAGCTTCTTCTTCAGCACAGCCAGTATTTTGGAGGCCTCCATCCTGGAATGAGACTATTCTCTACTTATAGGAGCTGCAAGAAGTTGAAAACATAGTATAGTGTTAAGAACATACTAGCCTAGGTTTTGTAATCGGCAAAGAGAATTTGCGTAACAAAAAAAAATTGTGAAATTTGTTGTCTCCAGCCTGTTTCCATCCAACTGGCCTTTTACCGATAAAATGGTGCGCATGAAAAAAGCAATTGTCGCATAACTTTTGGTGTAATCGCAAAAAAAACTGCCCTTAATACATCATTTCAGCTATTGCGCAAATCATATGCAAATAGTCTGTTCTTAATCCATTAAAAAAAACTTAGCCCATTATTAAATTATACAGGCCTACATAAAAAACAACAAGTTTAATGAGTTTTCATGTTTTTGTATCAAGCAATAGGCTATTCATAAGCAGGTGTATTATTGTTTTTTTGTTAGTTTTTTTCTTGATTACATTTTATTAGACTATATTGGAATGTTAATTTAGGTTTTTTATTTCTCCTAACCGACAACCAATGGTCGTTAAGACATTATTAGATTATGCTAAATTACAAGTAAATTAAATTTGAATTGACACGCGGCTGTGACCCATTAAAAATAGCTTAATTGTTTCCAGGGATTATTTTATCCATGAAAAAAAGCAGCATAAACAGAAAATGAGGATTCACATCACGCGCAGAGCTTGTGCGAACAGAGAAAAATATAAGTCATTTAAAAAAAAAAATAATAATAATAATAATAAATATAATAAGGCCCATATGGCAAATATATATTTTTCGTAAATAATAATTTAGCAAAACAAAAGAAAAACAAAAAAACTGCAACAAGTAGCAGCCTATATGCAGAATTTCAGTTAATTCTTGTGAAGCGCTCTTGAAAGCAGCATCCAATTATTTACAATTATTTACGTTTTTATTGTGAATGTTGGCTGAATTATCCCTTTAAGATTCATTTGAGAGGTCATACGTGATCAGTTAGGGAGTAAATACATGCATTTTCATAATTAGAGCCCCAAAATGTTCCACAGAATGAATTAAACTACATGTGTGCCTATAGACACATAATAATACAGTAGATACTCTCCAGGCAGACATAACATGCAGTTTTCTTAACAGATGCTGTAAATTATTGGACTACTAATGCTAACACCATAACAAAAACCAAATATGACAGCTTTGAGGAATCAACCAACCAAAACTGAAGTGAGGTGACCTGTCGAGACTTGATGATTTACTCAACCTCGTGTTGTTTTAGACCTGTATCCCTTGCTTTCTTCTGCAGAACACGAAAGCTATTTTAAGGAATGTTGACAACCAGATGGTTTTTGTCCATAAAATGGAAAGTCAACTGTTACCCAAACAAAGACGATTCTTAAAATATCTTATTTCATCTTAAGTCTTATACTGGCTCAGAACAACATGAAGATGAGTAAAGAAAGATGACAACAGCTTGAAGAAAGCCAGGTAGTTGGAAGAATCATCAGTATTTCCTCAATATTATTTCATTGAAATCAATAATAATAAAAATGAGCTTTGGAGCAACATCTGAATGAGTAACTAATGGCAGAACTTCAACTGAATGGACTGTTCCTTTAATGCCAAGTCACACACTGCCTTCCTGTTCGTTTTTATAATAAACACACGAGCACAACTTTAAACAAAAGAGGCTTCCAACAAAACCCTTAACAGAAATACCAGAATGATACAAACACAGACAAAACAAGCAGAAAACTAGGTTAAATCACTATAATTAGGCAACATTCACCGCATGATTCGGCTACATAGAGATCCGAGTCCTAAAATGCAGGCAGATCTAGTTTTCCAAAAGCTGACAGTCTCACTCACCTTCAACTGATGCAGCACATCAAGTACACTCCATCTCATGCGATTCCCTCCTGGTCCATGATCTGCGAGGAGGCAGAAAGACGCAGGAGAGGAGCAAAGCGAGGAGAGGAGAAGGATAGAGGGGAAAACAGGACATGATGAAGAGTTACAGATACTGAGGGAGAATAAGAAAAAGTCAAATCTACTTTAAGACCTTCTTAGGTGATTTGGATTCTGGCATCCAGCTTATAGCCATCACAGTTTGACCAATCTGAATATAACACAATTAATTTGAGTGGTAAAGAACTCTTCATAAACTGCTGAGAATGGAAGTGGTGATAGTAAAGGTATGCATTTAATAATCATCCAGCAACAATCAATTGCTAGTGAAAGTCACACCAACTAAATGTCGATCAAAAAAGATTATCAGCAACCTCTTTAAAGGTAATACAAGATTTAGCGAGGATTGCAAAGGAAACATGGCTTGGCAAACTCATCTTAACATAAGCTGATGCACAGAAAAGCGCTACATCATTTAGAAAAGGACAGCTCAGCAGCGATTACAAGGTTTGCTGATGTGTCCGAAAGCCAGAAATGAGTGCTAGCAAAAAAAAAAAAAAGGCCTTTGGACCTTTAGAAGTATTACATTGCACTGCATTGCAAAGACCCAGGCAACCCACTGGCCAAACCCGATACAAATATCTGCCCATGTTTGTGCAAATCTCTCCAAATGGTTCTAGGACACAATAATTATTCTGCACTGTTACCGCATATGCAAAACTGATCTCAACACCAACCTTCAGCTTTAATACAGAGGGAGGTGGCATACTTTCCATTTACAGGGAACTCAGTTAGTTACTGGAACACTAAAAGATAACTAATAGTTCCCAAAGTCCCAAATAGTTCTTTAACTCAGATATCTGACTAAAGATGGAAAGAAAAATGGATAGAGACTTTAGATTATTAAAAAGAGACTGATATATTCTTTGTATTAAGATTACAATAGTTATGCAAGATCTCATGTGGTGTCACAACTTTAAAACACAAACCTAAACATTGCATTTCACTACAAACTCTGTTCAAACAATACTATGATGCAATGCTTTAATCTAGATAAGCACGGATGAAGGTAAAACTAGGCTATATAATGATGAAGCTGGTTTTGGATTACAGTAACAAGATTCAAAAGGAGTTGTTTACAAGTCAATAATCAGTATGTTTAAAAAAAAATTGGTAAAGCATATGTCGGATTCAATTGTTTCAATGAAACGAAGAGATAGGACTCGGGCATGTTCTTGACAGCTCTTATGAGATTCACTATACTTGTTCATGTCAGTGACGCTGTAGAAACATAAACTTGGGCAGTTCAAGCATTCAAATTCATACTGTGGTCTTTGACACTCATTTCTGGACACATAAAGACAACAGTTGGCTAAACCTGAGAATCAGTGTCTGGCCTCAAACCAACAGCTGGCTGAGAGTTGCAGGAATGAGTCGCTCGTGCTATGGTGCTCAGGCGCGAGACAAAGACGGGATCCACCTATATGGCCTACTTATTATAATGATTACAGGTCATTTGCGCAGTGAAACAAACCCCCTACTAGCGACAACCTACGAGGCTGGGGTGTCATGGGAATATACATATTTAAAAACAGTTTGGCATTCATTGCACATGATCCTGAACCATATTTTCTGGCAGCGTGCATGGCTGCTGGCACGCGCGAGCAGCGGATCCGCATGCAATGACCTATATTTCATACTATGGAGGTTAATGTATGACTAACATGAATGCGGTGCGTTTTGGGGTCGAATATAAGGACAATCCCTGACTAACTTACCTTAGAAGAACGTCGACAGTAATGCTGTGATTGTTAGCTCTGCTAAAGACGCGGATGCATGGTCCATGTGCTTTCGCTCGGAAACTCACAGCATCTTTACTCACATTCACGGATTATATGAAAAATACAATTACCTTTCTCCGTTTTGAGCCCCGGAGTCGATCTATGTTATTGATAATCGCCTTTGATACCAAGAAGAGACTCAGCGTTGTGTTTTGTTAGAAAGGGGCTGGTACTGTTCATATAGCCCCTCCCACATGACGACGAAAGGCGTGTCGTACACTGTAAGGGGCGGGGTCTAGAGTTTATTTAAACACACAGTGCATCTTTTAAATGTGTCATTAATATGATATATCCTTTTTTTAATCAAAATGTTTCAAACTAAACATATTTTGTTTTAAGAAACCAGTTGAATGTTACAGGATGTTGAAACATATATATGTTAGACAAATAAATGTTTAAATACAAAAGTAAAACTAAAGAAAGATAGAAAGGAAAAAAGTAATAGTGTTCTTTTAATGTGTATCACAATCTAGTTAGTGTATCAGTCAGAGTAAGTTAGATTTTGTTATAGCTTATTTTGCACAAATTTGCCGCTAAATATATAATTTGGCATGCATGCACAATCAAGAAGTTCATACTCCATAATCTGGCTTCTCTATTTTAAGCCCAACACATTTTCTTTCTAATACTGGTTAGTGGCATTACACAATTGAGCTAGTATTAAAAATATATTTAATTTTTTGATTTGTGGTTTCATGGTTGCTGCTGGTAGAACATTTTATTCTGTTTAATAAATGACAGTCTGTAAAAACAAATAGGTTTAATAGTGTCTGACATTAAGATCATACTTCTGAAGTCCAGTAAAACATGACAAGAATATCATATTTATAAATTGTACGTAATATTCTAAGATGTATAACATTTATTTAAAGAACTATATCTTTTGCATTGGCAATAAAAATGGATGTTTCGTGACCAAATCTGTTTTGACGTATGACTGAATTTCACTGTCATTTCACAATAATGACATTTTCTTTCTCCAACTATAATATTCACCATGTCTATGAATACAATTATATAAAACAAAAGAGTATAACAAATGTAGATTGCTACGAGTCTCATTGAGTTCGTCGCGTTTCCTCTCAATCACAACCACATGCTGTTCATTACCCTCTATCATCTACTGTCTCTATACTAGAACTGACAATCACTCAGTGGAACACTGACAAGCAGTCGAAAAACCTCTGCTAAGTCCTATAATAAAAGAGTAGATTGAAAACAGTGATGTGATAGGCATTTGTTAATTATTTTGTAGTGTAATAAAGGAAACATGCAAACGCCACTCCCATCATTTTAATAATAAAATGTAATATATAGAAACTAATGCATATGATAGAAATGTCATGCTTTAACTGAAGACAGACTCATCTAAATTCCCTTTAAGATGCATGAAAAGGAAATGCAGATTAAGTGGGCCCACATCCTATGTTGTGTGGGTTCCAAAAATAGAAGAACATGGATAGATTCAGTTGCTATGGCAATAATATTAGCTCAGAGTAGCCTAATTATCGAGGTTTAAAAAGGCGTTGAAAGATGCCACTAGATGTCTCTGTTTGCTCGTTGAGTCACTGCTGGAAACGGCTCTGGCCTGTCACGTCAAAGATAATTCATTTTACTGCTTTATCTTTAACTCTATATTACTATATAACAGAAAACTTTCTTACATTCTTAAAAAAAATATTCTGTGTAAAATTTATCAGCTTGTTTACCAACGGGGACCACAATTTAGAACTCATGGACAGAACAGAAACCTTTGATGGTCTGTGAGAGTGCGACTAAACACATCATCAACATGACATCAAAGTTGGCCAGAGCCATATCACCCTGCAGCCCAAGCCTGGTTGCCCACTGAAGCTAAGCAGGGTTGAGCCTGATCAGTACCTGGACAGGAGACCTCCTGGGAAAACTAGGTTGCTGTTGGTAGAGGTGTTAGAGGGGCCAACAGGGGGTGCTCACATTGTGGATTGTGTGGGTCCTAATGCCCCAATATACAGAAGTGACGGGGTCACTATACCGTCAAAAGCACCACTGCATAGTACATACACTGCAAAAATGGATGTGTCAAAAAACAACACACATGGTTGTGTTGATAACATTCTGACACATGTTGTGTAGATTTTTAACACATAATGTGTAATTTGTTTTGAATGCATCTGCACAGTGTTATCTCCTGGGGGTAGTGCAGTTTGTATTTGTAAAATAAAAAATACATAGCATTTTATATAAATAGCACTCGAAAAAATTTTTTTTGTATAAATATGTCTGATGATATCAAACTTAAATGATTAACGGTTACTTTTTTTCGCCCAATCACATAACCTCATTTTATAAAATCATCAACCTCTGCACTCGCGCTCTTTTCGC
>JAUMHP010000057.1:16754832-16772220 GCA_032361065.1 Enteromius trimaculatus
TTTTAAAATGTAATTTATTCCTGTGATACAAAGCATCATTACTCCAGTCTTCAGTGTCACATGATCCTTTCAGAACTACTGTTACAGTAGTTTACGGTTTCACTACAGTTTGGGATCAGTACATTTTTATTCTTTCTTCTTTGAAAGAAATTAATACTTTTATTTACCAAGGATCTATTAAATGAATAAAAAAGTCATAGCATAGATTTACATTTTAGAAATGTTTTCTATTTGGTAATTTTTTTTTTTTTTTTTTTACTTGTTATTCATCAAAGAATCCTGAGGAGAAACAAAAAAAATCACAGGATCCAAAAAATATATTTGTCTGCACAACTGTTTCCAACATTGATAACTCTAGTAATAAATCAGCGTATTAGAATGATTTCTGAAAGGATCATGTGACACTGAAGACTGGAGTAATGATGCTTTGTGTCACAGGAATAAATGACATTTTAAAATACATTCACACAGAAAACAGTTGTTTTATATTGAAATAATATTTCACAATATTACAGTTCTTTCTGAATTTTTAATCTAATAAATGCAGCCTTGATGAGCAGAAGAAACATCTTTAAACACCTTACTCTTCTAAAACTTTTGAACGGTAGTGTATATTTATAATAATATTTTTGAGATGAACACTAGACTGATGTAACTGGTTTACTTCAGCATTCTTACATTTGCCATTTTAAAATCTTGTTATCAAACAGGAAGATTTAATTGTACAGTACTAATACGACATTTTATCGTATGTCATTACATATTCCTCAATAAAAACTGCAGAGCTTTGATCATAAAACTAAACAGTTAAATATCATCTGAATAAAACATTATTGGGGGGTATTTTATGTAAGTAGTCTGCTATACTGTTATATGCAGATCATCTTTTTGGCCATAAAAACATCAGCAAGTGCACTAAATTGCAATTTCATTTTTTAGTTGGGAAAGAACACTAAATGGTTTTCACTCCTAATGTGCACTCCATATTCCCTTTTATTTTAGTATTATTCTTCTAATATCTTGGTTTGATATACTGTTCAGTAAAGATTTCACAGGTCTAAGTAGCTGTAAATAAATGACAATAAATTTGATTTCATACACTATTTATAATCAGCTTGTCTCTGTACAGATCTTTTCAGGTAGACCTTTATGCTGGTTTGTTTAATGTTGGTTAATAATTCTTCATTTACAATTGGGGAAACTGATTTTAGTTTTATTTTCATCAGAACTTCATAGCTCCATATTCAATACAAGCCACAGGTGACTTCAGCGCTGAAGCATCAAACTCATAACAGATATGCCTACAGGATAATATAGTGAAGCATGCAGAATTTTAATAAAACGGAAATGAATTTTAATAAAGCAGAAATGATTTTTTCCAACTTTCTGACGTTAATGCTCTGAGCACTGGTTAATCTGAGACTGGTTTTGTTTTAGCCATCCTGAAATACAACCTCTGACTTACCTCTCTAAAATAACTGTACATGGAATGCAGAAGCATCATTTTATTAATGCCAAGGGTGACACTGGTACAGGTCAGGGGGTGTATTCAGTACTCAGTGAACCAGAATGCGGCCTTGGCTTTTTGATTGGCTCTTCTGAGTGTTTGAAGGGAGTATGTCCGAAAAGATTGTGCGTCTCACTGAGAGCTGGACATCTGTCAGCCAGTATTACTATCACAATCCTAATGAAAAGTAGAGGTGAAGGGCAGTCCCATTATATCAGCAATCACCGGCCAGACGGCCCGATCTGTGTCTTATTGCAGTTGTCATTGCATACATAATCACAGGAACATTATCATGACAAATGAAGTCACAATACGGGAGAAATAGTGCGGCGGTGAATCAAAATGTCAAACAAATAAACAGTGATGATACATTGTGCTTGTCATTTACAACACAAATATGATCACAGTATATATGTACACTAGGGTGCAAAGGTCTAAAACCAATTTAAAATTTAATAACTGAAGCAAAAAATAATAATTAATGCACTGAAATAAGTCAAATGAAACAAATATTTAAGGTAAGGTTGCTAATCAAGTAAAACTTAAATTGATAAGTTAAAATTGATAAAATAACTAACTATAATGATAAAAAAAAATATATATTTTAATTAGTGGTCTCAGATTTTTGAAGCCCGCATTGACTGACTACATCCTTGGCTAATACAAAAATACATTAATTAATATCACTGCATATATATGTATACACTACCGTTCAAACATTTGGGGTCAGTAAGATATTTAATGTTTTTTTAAAGATATTTCTTAGATTAAAAATCCAGAAAAAACAATTAATGCAAATATAAAAATCAAGTTGAGTATATTTGCATTAATGGTGTTGTGCAAACAGAGAAGCGAGATATGATCTTGTTATTTATATTAGCAAGCAAGATTTGAATGAGTCATTCATCAAGGAGATGAATGCACATGAAAAGAATAAGGACTATGGGGGAAAACACATTAAATTTAATAATCAAATTACACAACACTGAACCGGTTTTAATAAAATTCATCAACCGAATCTCCTGCACAAAATGAACTCAAAGAAAAACATTACAGTAGAAACAACATGATTAAAAAAGCATCTGAAAATAAATATGAAGATGATTCATCAATTCACTTTACATTTAACAAAAGCGAAATACAGTATAAATTCATGAAGAAATCATTTAAATATATTATTTTATTGAAAACGTAGTATCTTTATGTACAGACTCTCATACATACATACATTTATACTATGAACGATGCAATTCCACAGCCAAATAAAGAAATCTCTGTTGATCTCTAAAAATAACGTACCAAATATCATACCTAGTTCTCTTAGTGCCTCCTTCAGCTCATAAAATACAACTAGTATTGCAACCTTTTAGGTAAACATTAAATACACTATGTATTTAATGATCTGTACATTATTGCATCATCGGAGAGCTGCAGACGAGCACAGTCTCGTGACAAATATGGATATCACAGAGAGATGAAAGGCCCACGGGTTTCCTAATACACACAAAAGAGTTGGTTTTGCCATGAAAACAGGTTGAATCTACTTTTATGCTGAAAAGAGGAACCCGAACGCATGTGGAGAAGAGCTGTGTTTCCTGTTAAAAGGGAAAGAGTGGGCGCCACTGAAGTACTGGTGATTGAGCTTATTGACTACACGATACAAGACAGCACACAGGCCAAAAACTGCATCACAGGCTCCCTGACAACATCAAGCCGTTGACTGAACACGTGTAAGATTTGGGATTGTTTCCGACAGCGCCTCAAGACGTTTGCTTGAGTTGAAAAGGAAGACCATGATAATTCAAGTCTTTCAGGAAGCAGTTCAACACTTTTTCTTGTTTGATTTTCCTTAGTGTTATAAATGCAAAAGCCCTCACAGAGACGACATCCTTCCTGGGTTTTGTGACGGTGAGGACAGTTGAGGATCAAGTTTTGAATAAATACACCACTGTTTGAAGCTTATAGCCGCGGCATAGTTCCAGAAACGCCCGCTCGCTCAGTAAGGCGCAAATAAGATGGAGCCCGTGGTGGGTCGGATCGGTCCCGGAGCGGCGCGGAGGAAGGAGTGCGGAAGCGAGGCTGTCTGGAAGATGGAGGCGCTGGGGCGAGGGTGGAGGGAGATGGACGGGACTGTGGTGGGGGAGAAGGGGGTGGTGAGGAAAGCTGGGGAAATGGGCTTCACCAGGTCGTTCTGCAGGGCGAGTTTGGCCTGGAGAGAAAAAAAAACCCCACTCAATTACTTTGGTGGAGGAGGAAGAACTGTGTCTATGTCAATAACCAAATTAGGGCTGCGCAATTAATCCAAAGGAAATTGATTTTATGGCCTAGTGTGGATAATAAACCACAAAAGCCTGAGATTTAATTAAATACTGAGACTGAGTGATTCTGGTTTATAATATATATCATACATGTGTGCAAACAATACTAACATTAGTTTAATATTTTTCAAATAACAATGATTATTTTTTCAGGTAACACTTTATTTTAAGGTTTCCATACTGTAATGAAGCCACTACCTTGTAAGTACTTAGTAGTAACCATAGTAATAGTTTTTGAACAGTTTGTAATTATGTCGAAGTAATAGGATGCTATATAGCTACTTATGTAACCAAAAGATGGTCACATATGTGTGTTGCAGACTTTATACATTTCAAGTACACAGGCATAAGCTACATAAAATAAAGTGCATCAAGATTGCACTTAAGTGTACAAGTAGCTGTTTATAATTATAAACTGTAATTACCAGCTGTTTCATAACTTTCCAAGTGCAACGGCTACTACTAAGTACCTTATTAGGTAATTACTCTGTAATTACTTTAACACCTTCAAATAAAGAGTTACTAGACAATATAAGAATAATATATAACTATTAATACAATTATTTTTTAAATAATAATTAACTAAATAGTATTTTAGTAATAGAAGTATTATATAGTTACTATATTACTATATTGTAATTATCATAATACTTTGTTATTTATCATCATTATTAATAGTTAAGAACTCAGCAAATATGGATTTTGTTATTAGTTTTATAATTAACTTTTTAATGCTTTACAAAATATTTTTTATTAATTAATTATAAAATTAATTATTACTATTAGTAATCATCAGAATTTTACCTGGTTTCATACTTTGCTCATAGAAACAAGAACAATGCTAACAATAATAATAAAAATAATAATAATAGTCATCATTATCATCGTCATTACAATCATTGTAAATATTATAACTATAAATACAATTATTTTATTTACTATAATAATAACAACACCAATAATAATAATAACTTTATTACTATTACTTTAATAAATTGTCAATTATTAAAGTAATACAATAAATCATCATTATTAATAATTCAATATAAATATAAATCTATAAATATAAACTATTGTTATAATTGATATTAGTGGTAACATCAACAGTAACATTTTATTATACAAAATATTTTTTATTAATCTTAGTATAATAAGAAAATAAGTATAAGAAATGCTCATCTGCGCTAGCAGCGAGGTAGGTGGAGCTTAGCGAAGGACCAACTGTTCTACAAACAATAAGTTGTTTCAAACATATTTTGCATATAATTTGAAAAACCGACAAGCGAACATTAAGCCCTTGTGAGGCATTAGCATCCCAAGAAGGCATTTGTCAGCCTAGAAAGAGCACAACAAACTCCTCACAGCCCTGACACTTGAGACGCGAGTAACACTTGATGAAAGCGCTTGATTATAAAGAGCATAAATAATGCATTACTGCCAGAGAGCCGGAGCTCCGCTGCTGCTTGTTGTAAGGGCTGTATTTGGGTTTGGTGGGTTTTCCTGCCACTCGGTCCTTGTGCCGCCTACTGGAGATGTGCTGCGAACAAAACACAACTCGTTACCATTGGAACGCCCCCGAAACAAACCTAACACTAAACCGAATTATCAAAGCCTAATCTGCACGACAGCCAGTACAGAAGCCGCGGAATCACATGACTATTTATAGCGCTTGCATAATTCATTGCTGCATGCGTTACATTTGTCGTCGACTGCATAAATAATGCTCTTAAAAAAACACAACCAAAAGTGAATACCTGCTTAAGCTGGATTTCTGAGTTGACGTGGACATCGCAGATCTCACAATGAAACGTCTTGTTCTGTAAGCCTGAGCCTTTGCTCAGTTGTGTGGCCTGAACTTTGAGTTTGGACCCGGGTCTGGGGTACGCTTTAATGGGGCCTGCTCCATTCCGCGCCTCCAGCATGGTTTTGTGCTTTGAACCTAATGAAACAGAAAAAATCGGGGATGTTTTGTCTGGCTTCAATGAAACAATGAATGTGTTTATTTAATGCAAACAGTAAAGCTCAGCCTGCTAGAAGTGATTTTGGATATTTGAATGTCAACGTTATGTCTTCATTTGCATTTTATTTGGCAACTGTGTTTGCTAAAGACTCATTTGTGTTTCTTCTTTGCGGGGATGAGATTATAAAGAGAGGCTGGGTCTCAGAATGACAGGTCAGGTGCAACTGAGGCTTTTGTATTGTTGCTGTAATTTGATTTGTGCTGAAGTGAATCTGTTTGAAATTACACAACTTGGAGATTTTATTTGGGGGAAAATAGAATAGAACAGAATTAAATAAATAAAATAAAAATACTAAATATTACTACTACTTTTACTCATTAAGCTAATCGAAAGTGACAGCACAGGTAATTAAAATGTTACAAAATAATTTCAAATGCATTCAATTTTTAAATGAATTCTGTTCTTTTGAACTCAAAGAATACCGCAATTATACTTTTTAAAAGAAATATTAAGCAGGAGCTGCTTTCAAAATGAAAAATAAAAACAATAGTAAACATATTAAACGTAACATATTAAAATGATTTCTAAAGAGTAGTGATGATGAGAATTCTGCTTTTCACAATATACATGTATTCAAACTGAAATAAACAGCAATAAATTATACATTAAAATGTCATAAGATTGCTTTTTTTTATATATATTAAAAAAACAATAAATATTGACCCCAAACATTTGAACTGAAGTCTCAGTTACAGACTTTTGTGTGACTGATACAGCGTTATTCAATGATTGCTGTTTATTACTCTTATTAGTGCTGTTCACACTGAATAAAATATTCATACTATATTCAACTATATTTTTTTACTGTATTTTATGTGCCTTCTTAAAAAAAGTTTGCTTAAAATACTAGTTCTTCTAAATTAAGAAAAGCATCAAATATAAATCTAAAATAATGTATATATTACTACTAGTCTGACTGCAACCCACACATCTGAACATATTCAAGTACATACAAGTGAGTCTGGATAATGTTTCTAAGGCAACTTCTTGCAGATGAAATATTTTAAAGCTGAGCGTAACTAGAAGAAATGAATACGGACTGCATAAATGTCCATGACTTTTTAATATTTGATTGGTTTCCATGACTTTTCCAGGCTCAGAAACTGCCTTTTTAAAATTCCACAATATCTCCAGGTTTTCCGTGACCGTGGGAACCCAATCTACATTTTCCAGTTCTTCATACATTATCAATGATGAGCCTCGCTACGCTGCGTTTGATTTATGTTTTAACTGCAAGTGCATTTCCACACTCCCGAGCCTCAGAGGGTCACTCTGTGAAACATTTATGATAAAGAAGAAGGCATGATGCCGTGGGAAAGACATAGCGATGCAGAGGCAGATGTTGGCCACACCTGTGTTGTGCGCCTCCAGCTGTGAGAGGGAGTTGACGGCCACTTTGCACAGCGAACAGTACAGGAGCTTCTTGGCTTTCTCCTCCTCTGACTCCACGCTGGGCTCTGACGGGGTCGTTGGCAGCGCTGCTGGTTTGGAGGTGTTCTTCAGGGCCGCCGTGTGTCCTGTCGGCTCAGTGGGTGGGCTGGCATGCGCGGGTGCCGTCTTGCAAGGGCTGGACACTAATGCCACCGCCGGCGCAGCGGGAGCTGGCACAAAGGCTTGCGGGGAGGCTGGGACTTTGTGCGCAGCCAGCGGCTCTGCGATTTTCTCTGCAAACATGAGAGAAAGAAACAAGGAAAGAGTAAATCTGACAGTTAGTGGTGAAGGGCTGAGTGTGTTGTATTGTGCACTGGCACATTTTTCATCCCCTTCCTGTCGGTTTTTTTCTAGTATTGTAGGTTAGGGTTTGATATAAGGCTGTTCGCTGGAAGGCAAGAACTATAGTCTCTATGTCAGATGACTTCAGTGAAGAAGCTAGAACAGAGTGTTTGTCAATAAAGAATTTAGGGGTACACATTTCATTGAAAAGAGTGATTTTATGGCCTAGTGTGATTCATAAACCATAAAAGGCTGAGATGTAATAAAACACACACACACACACACACACATATATGCATGTTCTCCCAAGATTTTATAGATGTTTTTTGTTATAACTACACATGAATATATTTTAACATAAATAAATACATATTTAAAATGATCAATCATAAGCAGAAACTCAAATGTGTTTAACCAGTTCACCAGAATTAATGCTTGAAGGTTTCATTGGAATTGAGTAAATGCTTAATAATAACAGTAACAACAAGTTATTATTTTAACATATGGTATAGTCTACATACACGCACTTCTGAGGTTTAATGGATTCAAATAAATAAATAAAAGCTTGAGGGTTTAATTAGACTTGAATTAATGCATAGAATTATTATTATTTATACATTTATGCAACACTTTAAGTAATAATATATATTTTAGTGCTGACAAATCAATTTAGCTCATCCAAAATAAAAGCATATATATATAAAAGTATATGTATATAACTGTATAACTGTGTGAATACACACACACACACACACACACATCTAAGTTTTTACAGCAGATTTAACAGCACCAATATTTAAAAATGATTTTTACCCATTTTCCAGCTCTATAGTCTATATAAACCAGGTACTTTTGAGATGTAATGGATTTTATTTTAGTTTTGGACTAAGAAGCATATTAAAAATATAACTATAACTTAAAATGTCTTCCTTCATTTTACCATATTAAAAGCTTGATGGTTTAAAAGCATGTTAATAATATTAATTATTATTAATTGTTATTGTAATGAGGTTTTTTTTAATCCACTTAATTTTTTTTATGTAGTTGTAACTTTTAACCTATTTGTGTGGTTGTGTTTGATTTAAGGCCCTTAGCTGCAGACAAGTGGTCTAGTTTCTATGTCAGATGAGTTACACCGGGTCAGGCTCCTGCTCGGGTCCCGCATGCTGTAATGTGATAGGACGTGACCCATGGATCGCCCACCACCCTTACGCCCTTGTCATAGCGTTACATGCCACGGGAGGCCCTAAAAGCACTTGATGTCGGATGCCTGTACTCTCCACCCACTCTCTAACAGGCCTCTGAGGGAATACTCCGCTGCTTTATATGAATGTCACTCTCAGCTCGTGCTTTTTTTTTCTCTCCCGGAGGACTCAAAGCAGCCAGAACAGTCTAATGTTCCCCCGTACAGTGACATTACACCCGCTGACACTAACCTGAACCTCTAGGCTGCTGGAAAGGCTGCTCTTTTGCATTTTTTCTGTCTCTCCAAGTTTAAGTTTATATTTCAAATCTTCCAAAGCGTGGTAGGTAGACATACAGACATATGCCTCTTTGTTCTTGTTCTCTATATTTTTGCGGTGAGTCATAAAGAACCTATTGTAGCTGAATAAGAAAATAGATCAGAGATAAAGTTCAACTATTTGGAAAACTTTTCAAAACTAAAAGAAATACAGGCTCTGTTTCTAAATGTAGTAAGCTTCCTCAATGCTAACAAAGGCAGCAGCTTTCTAAGCCAGTCTGGAAGATACAATATAGGCTGAAAAAATCTAAAGCAGACAGACACAGCAACACACACACACACACACACACACACACACACACACACACACACACACACACACACGCACACGCACACACACACACACACACACACAAACACACACACACAAACACATATATATGTGACCTTGGAGCATTAAACCAGTCATAAGTAGCATATTTTATGTGACAAAACTAGTGATTTTTCTTTTATGACAAAATTATTAAGATATTCAGTGAAGATCATGTTTCATGAAGATATTTGCAGTAAATGTGAAAAATGCATTCATGTGTGTTGCTAAGGACTTATTTTTGACAACTTTAAAATAAATTTCTTTTTTTTGTGCACCAGATTAATAGTTGTATCTCAGCCAAATATTGTCCTAACGAACCATGCATGAATGAAAAGCTTATTTATTCAACTTTTAGATTATGTTAATACAAATTATGTAATATATGCAATTAAGAAAAATGTAGACTTTAGTGGTCCAGAGTCTAAACCTGACGTTAAATTAGAATAAACTGAATCTAAAGATTAAATCTAATGATTACATTTTTTTGTAGCATGTTTAATTAATAAATAAATAATTTAATAATAATAATAAACAAACAACAATATTAATAATTTATTTCAGCAGCTCAAAAGGCTTGATTTCCAAGGAATTCATAAAAATATATAATATAATTATTTATTTATTGTATTATGCATTTATTTACTGGCAGAAAGATTACAGGTCAAAAGTCTGGGGTTGTTCATCCTCAACTAATGTGTTTTTCCCCATTTCTTATGTTCACTAAGACTTTATTTAAAATAAATGAATACAGTAAAACTGTAATATAAAAATATTTTACATTTCAATTTTCTTCTGGGATGGCAAAGCAGAATTTTTTTAGATGCCATTATCAGTGTCACATGGCCCTTCAAAAAAAAATTCTGATATGCTAAAAAAAATGTTAAAAAAAAATTTATGTTAAAAAGAGTTGTGTTGCTTATCATTATTGTGGTAACATTAATGCACTTTACAGGATTCTACAATGAATAGAAAATTGAAAAGATCAATGCTGAAGCTTTTATAACAATGTCTTTACTGTCACTTTTGATCAATTTTAAAATTGGTAGCAAATAATTCCAATTTAGAATTTAGCTAAGAAAACCTTAGGAACAAGAACGTGCCAGTAATTCCTTAAAATACAGCCAACACAGACAGCTCCCTAGGTTTTGGAACAGAGCCAATGAGATAACAATTGGCACATGTTGTTTGGATGCAGATCAAGCAGTGACCGCTATGTTAAAATGACCTTGCTCTATCCTTTCTGAGAAAGTCAGTGAGTGCGGAAAATATCTTGGATCTTAAAAAAACCCAGAGCAATTAACCGTGTGCACATAATCCAACACACAGAGTTCTGAAACATTACATAAAGCCGGCTCTTATGTAAAGCACTGGAGCTAGCAATTTTAATGATTTAGTGCTTGAAGTTTTCCCATGTAAACTAAATCTGACTGCATTGTGCGTTGCCAGGGTTTGGGGAGAGACATCAACAGCAGCCCTCTTCCGTATCTGGGGCCGAACTCAACGCCGCGCTAATACGACGGCGTGACAGCGAGGACCCATAAGCCATCTGTGAATCAGGCTGACATTCATTTGGCCTGATTTGCGCAAAGACACTGCATATCAATGAGGACCACCACTGCCTAATAAATGAGGCGCACCCAAATCTGTCTCCGGCTAGAGAACGAGCGAATTCGGAAAGTATGCACTGGCTCCGATTTGCACCCCGTAGGGCATGTGTCTTGGTACATCCCGGTCTTGATTCTTAATCAGACACAAGGGCCTGAAATTGAGTGGGTCACAGCGTGAAGCAAAGATCAGATGATTATGTTCTTTGAAATGGAACACAAATCTAATTCAGTCAAATCAAAGGCCAGGGAGAGAGAGAGGAAAAAAAAGGAGCATAACAGCATCCCAGCACGCATCCAACCGCCTGTTCCAATTCTGTATGCGCCTTCCGTAATTAAACATTTAAAAGCAACACAAAAACAGAAAGGATTATGTGTGGGAAACTTAATATGCAGGTAATGACGAAACAAGCGGGGAAAGTTAGCATGATAACTGCACCTTACCTCGCACACGAGCATGTTTTTGAGCTTGACGGATGCCCCCGGTCATCCTAAATGGGCTTTTACGAGGAAAAATACTAAATACAGTACACACAAACACAAGCACATAGATGGAGCGAAGAAACAGGGGTCAGGGTTAGAGCGGCGGGAAGAAAAGCATGGGAGTAAACACACAAGGAGAGGGCAGGAGTGAAGAAAGAAGACGGGACAGGTGATGTGGAGCAAGAACAAAAGGAGCTATTAACCTGGTTGGTCAGAGCAGCTGGCAGTGACTGCAGTGCAGGAGGAAGTGGTGGTGGTGGTGTTGGTGGTGGTGATTGTCTTAGCGCAGCTGTCCTGGGCGGCTGCACTTTTCTGCTTATTTTTCGTGGACTCCTGTGCTTTGAGCTTCTTGGCATGTTTACTGCCTTTGTAGTGCGCCTCGGCTTGGCTCTACAAAGGAGAACAAATGAACCATCCAATCAGGCTCATTTCTAGCATCTACCATCATGGACTGCAATCACACACACACACATCTCAAACGTGCTTTCAATAACAGGCACTGTTCCAATCGAGGTAACTGAGATCGAGATGAACAAATTTTCCAGAACCTAAGAAATAGAGCACACTGTTTGTTTGGAGGGAATCGATTGTCAATGGAGGAAACTAATAGCTGACACTCATTGAGGCCTTTAATGTCTTTAGCTCAACTTCCGAGTGAAAATTTAAAGGGAAAATTACTACCCTTTCTTAAAAATAGCGAGACGGAGCAGGAGAGAGAGAGAGAGAGAGTGCTTATGAGGGATTAGGATCCTTTGAATATCTGACTGCTAAGAATTAGGAGCTCAATTTCTCATTTTTATGACATCAAAAGTGACAAAATCCCAAAAGACCTGCAGATGGATTTTCTCTCTAAGCGCTGATACTTCGTCACGTTCACTAACTGCAAATTTAAGGGATTTCTGACAGTTGCTGGGAAAAGCCAGACAGCACTGCTCATGGATGTTTTTACTGCAGATTATTCAAAGTTTGGGGGTATTCTAGGCGTGTAAATAGCAATTTAAAGGAATTTTACTTCTTAGTGTTAATTATTGTCCTTCGGTAGCAAGATGCAAACATTTAAAGCAATATTTTCATTACTAAAAATGTCTCCGCTGAAAGCCTTTCACATTGACAGAGGCCGTTCTTAATATATATACTAAATCTAAAATTAATATTATATATTAATATATTTAAAAAAAAAAAAAATTTATTGTGTGTGTGTGTGTGTGTGTGTATGAATGCATGTATATATACAGTTGCATGAAAAAGTGTTTGAACCCCTTGCAGATTCTGGGAAAAATCTTAAAATAGGAGAAATTATAATTTATATTATTATTGTTTTTTATTTATTTATGTTTTAAATGAGTACTGCCCTGGGTTAGATATTTTACACAGAAAATAGACATATAGTCCAGGAGACAATAAATATTTGGACTATATGTAAACATATCTTACCCAGGACAGTACTAATTTAAAAAAACAACATGCATTTTCTCCTATTTTCACAGATTCTGCAAGAGGTTTACATACTTTTTCTTGCAACTGCATATACACACACATAAATACACACACAATTTGTTTTTCAAATTATATGTATACATGTATATTTGTTTTTTAATGTTTAAAATAATTGCTTATAACTTTATATACCAATATAAAAATTGTAAAAAAAAATTGTGCACCAGATTAATAGTTGTATCTCAGCCAAATATTGTCCTAACGAACCATGCATGAATGAAAAGCTTATTTATTCAACTTTTAGATTATGTTAATACAAATTATGTAATATATGCAATTAAGAAAAATGTACAATAAAACATACATTACACTATTCTGAAATAAACACTGTATAATATTTATATGACAATTATGGTTTTTAAATTAGCCAAAAAACAAACAAAAAAAGTATTTATATAAGTAGTCAGTCCAATCGCTGTCAGTCTGAGCACGCCGATACTGAACCTGTATTTGGAGGACTGTGATTTCAGAACAGTACTGGATGTGCCTCTATTGAAAGAAACATATTAACTTCACTAGTTAATACACATATACATTTGATCAAAACAAACACACAAACAGACAAAAGACAAAAGAATATCTATAACAAGGCATGCTGCTAAAAGCATGTCGCAAAGGCGCTGTGATTAAAGATGGGGTCAAAGTTTGTTTTTTTGCTGCATTTCACTTGTGATTTTGTGAATGTGTGTTGAACCATCTGAGCCAAAGCTGGAAAAACATGAAATATGATAAGAGAGACAGACCAAGCGAAAATGAGCTGCGTAATGTCCGGCGCACCAACAGCACAGATTGCTTGTTCAAGTGACAGGCATGAGAGTCGTAATGACACACGGGACGCTGCTGCAGACAGTGACAGGAGAGAATGATGTGACGACCCGGGGCGTTTTGTCTGCTCTGCACTGTGCAAATGTTAGCAGCTCCTGTGACCTGGATTAAGTGCACTTGACATTTATAAATTGACTTTCTCCCAAGCTGAGTGTGTGCGAGCGTTTTAATATTTGCAAAAACATCCACACTCTGACTGTAATTTCAGTCTTTCTAACATCAAGTGTCTTCCAGAGTAGCTCTAGCAGTCCCAGGGCCTCATTCATGGAACCCGACCAGCATACATTTATCTGTAAAATGTTTTATGAACATTACAGGGAATGTAGCACCGGAAAATGTAAATTTTAATGTATCATTAGCTCACAATCATGTCGTTCCAAACCTGTTTGCATTCCTTTTTTCTGTAAAACACACAAAAAATACATTCTGAAGTATGCTGGGGTTCAAGTAACATTGGAAATAAAACATTTTTCAAAATATCCTTTGTGTTCCATCGTAAAAAAAAAAAAGTCACAAATAATTGTAAAACTCTTAGTTGTTAAACGTTTGGAACTGACGCTTGGAAATCAAAATAAAAACGAATAAAAAAAGAAATCTGTAATTGGAATGAAATTTTATGTTAAAAAAATGAATTAAGTAAATGCATAAATAAATAAAAAATCTAACTGACCTTCCATTCAAATGTTTGGGGTTTGTTTGTCGTTTTTGAAGGTAGTCTCTTATGCTCAACACGTTTGGTTTTGTTTAATGAAAAAAAGGTAAAACATTAATATTGTGTAATACTATTAAAATAAAATACTTTTCTATTTATATGTATTTTTACAGAGTAATTTGTTCCTGTGATTCTAATTATTATTATCAATGTTGAATATAGTTGTTCAGCTTAATATTTATGTCGAAACCATAATACATTTAGAAATACAAATAGAAATTATTTGTTTATTACTGTCGCTTTTTATATTTTTAAAGTAACCTTGTAAAAAGTGTTATTATTATTTATTATTAGCCGGTTAACTGTCATTCACAATTTAAAACCTAAACGCAAAAGTGAACTATCCAGACATTTTTTTTTTTATAATCCATGAACGAAAACATTTTCTAGCATGATTTTGATTTTCTATTTTCGTGATTTTAAAATGGTTTGATATTTAATGATTTCCAAAGTGTGATGGAGAAAAAGCATAAATTCATCTATTACTTTTCCTACATAATGTCTAACAAAAACCAATCCTAATATATCTTCGTCTTCGATCTTTCCAGCAATATATAGTTTGTCATGGTTACTTTCGAAAGGCAGTCAAAATGTTATGCAAAAATGAATTCTTCTTGTGTGTGAAATTTACGCGTACATAGTTTAAGAAACGTCTTACACATTCTGTTCGTGTTTCATGAACAAGGCCAACAAGCGTATATGACATCCTCGGTGAACAGTCAGACACATACACTCTTTATTAATAGCTATGTTGCAAAAAAGCCTTTGCAACAAGAGCAGGCCACGAACGAGCAAACACAAAAGGCTTGCATGTGCAATAAGCATCAGTAAGCCTTTCTGCTGATATTTGCAAATAGGAGCTGCCAGCAATATCAGTGCATTACCCTACAGCTGTCTGTGTATCCTCCCGTTCAGCGCTCATGTACTGTACAAGAAACCTGTCAAAGACATACACACCTACACATTGTAACAGCTTGTTGTATGAAAGTACACAGTTGATCTTGTATCTTGCAGGGGAGTCTGCTTTCTCATGCATACATGCTTTGTTTTTGTGCTTTTCACAGGCTGGCTGATGCAATAAACAGACCGGTCTCAGATGGGGCATCACTGTCAGAAATGTATTTGCTTTTCTACTTCTCATAGGTTTTTTGTTTGTGTTATGCTCTGATCCCATTTCAATACGTCTCATAAAAGCATTTTGTATACAGACTATAGTGTGTAGAAATGCCTATAAGAAAGCCATCTGATACAAACTGCTGCTGATGGGTTTATGGTTTGCTGCTGCCATTCACTTTCAAACACGTATTGCATAATTGGCAAAATCGTTTGAAATTGTCAGTGCAAGACTAAATTTATTGCATGCACAACTGCAAGCGCATATAAGCATTATTAGTGCCAACTGCTGTTGTTTTTCCGAGGCCACAGGTCCCTGCCACAAAACTCCCTCAACCCATGAAGTCATACACCAATTATGACATACTCTTTTCCTTCACTTCAGCCTTTAAAAATAATTTTAAGCAAAATAACAACCTTAATTTGATGAAGAGAAAAAAAAAAAGCCATGCCAAAAGTCTGATTATTAGCCAATTTTCACTCTTCAGCTCTTTATCTCAGAGCGCAGATAAAAGTGTTTAATAAAATGCATTTTCATTAAAAACCCCAACATCTTACAGCTCAATACATTAGAAGACTTTTAATAGAACATGGCTTGATATGAACCCCCACCGGTAATCTATCTTCCAAATAACTACTTTCAAAAAGACAAGAATTAGCTGTGTTTTCTAACTGGGGATAGGAATTGGAGCTACTTGAATGACTCTGATTTCAATGCCTTAACGATTACATTATTGATTTGATTAGTCGTTTAAACACAGAAGAGAACGCTCAAAGCAATGCAAATACATTTACATATAATGTATGTGTGGACTGAAAATGTCAATAGGAAAACCCAAGCGTTTTACCTTACTAGCATTACTGATCCTCAATTCTTAACCTTGTACAAAGTTCACAAGAATTTCTGCAGTTCTCAATGCAGTGAAACATTCCTATTTCCAGCTTTTTACTTATCTCCTCACATGTAAGCTCTGCACACACCTGGTATTAAGATCTGTCTCTGTGATCCAGTCACGAGAAGCCATCCAAGAAATATCGCTGTGTGCACCTGTTAGCATGCTTTTAAATTGTGGAAAAACTATAATCTGACAGGCAGTCTCAGCGCCTAGACAAGATATTATACAACTAGCGATTAATCGTGATTAGTAAGAATTAGATAAGAAAAGTTTTGGTTTATATAATGTGTTTGCAGTGTAAATTTAGTATGTATACATAAGGACAGCATGTGTATATTTATAATAGTGCTATCAAATGATTAATCACATCCAAAACAAAGGTTTTTGTTTACATAATATATGTGCGTGTGTGTGTTGTGTGTATATTACGTATATACAGTGAGGTCAATAAGTATTTGATCAGCCTGTGATTTTGCAAGTTCTCTTACTTAGAAATCATGGAGGGGTCGACAATTTTCAGCATAGGTGCATTTCCACTGTGAGAGACAGAATCTACAAAGACAAACCTGGAAGTCACATTGTATGATTTTTTAAAATCATATAAATGATTTTATTTGGGAATTACTGTGTCAAATAAATATTTGATCACTTGAGTCAAACGTTAATATTTGGTACAGAAGCCTTTGTTAACAATTACAAAGGTCAAATGGTTCCTGTAGTCCTTCAGCAGGTTTGCACACACTGCAGGAGGGATTTTGGCCCCCTCCTCCACACAGGTCTTCTCTACATCTGTCAGGTTTCGGGGCTGTCGCTGAACAACACAGAGTTTCAGCTCCCTCCAAAGATTTTCAATTGGATTTAGGT
>JAUMHP010000057.1:16772595-16784592 GCA_032361065.1 Enteromius trimaculatus
CATGGACATCTTGGATGACATGGGGGTGAGTAATATATCAGCAAAAGTTTTTTCAAAAGTGAACTTCTCCTTTAATACCAGGCGTAAACAGGAAATTTGAGACTTGGATCTCCTTATGCTGCTGGGTAACGTTAGTCAAACAACGACAACAACTGAACAGAGACACGTGTTGTGGGGGTGTGGCGGTGTAATGACACAGCATCTATAAGAGACCATAAAGCTTTAATGAGATGTGCTGGTTATCTGCCATATTGGCATGTTCTCACATAAGGGCTGTAGGTCTCGGGAGGAAAGCCACCACTTCACCTAATATCAGATCACAGCAGGACGCACACCTTCAGATCAGGTAACTTCAAATGAAATGGCCGGGGCTTCTCCGTTACACTGAGCGCAAATGGAGATAAAACAGCTCATTTACAGAAGATAAGGGAAACCTAAGAGCGTACGCCAGCCATTATTCTCATTTCTTTAATGCAGTCTTCAAAAGAACACACAACCTTCAAAACACACACCTTGCAAAGGTGAAAAAAACCCTCAGACAATGTAACTGAAAAAACGACAAAGCTGCCAGGGAACAAAAGGTTTGAGTATAAATAGTTTCTGTGTATTTGTAAAATGCAGTAGGGCGCAAAGCTGAATATTCAGCGTCAGTTTTCCCACATTCGCAGAGTTTATTCAGGCCACATCTGCAAGAATTTATTTTAACAGCTAAACAGAGGGCCAAGACTTCTGAGTTAAAATATGAAATAAAAACACCATATCAAACCAAAAACAATTTATAGAATTGTCAGCTGCCTGCAGGCCCTGCCTGAAGTGTAATTACAGCATTAAAAAGTTGCATTCTACAGAAAATGGGAGCGTGTTTAGTTCGTGGAAAGCATATAAAATAAAATGCTGAACACACTAATGGTAAGGTCATTTATATGAGGCATTTCAGAGGCTGGAGTTGAACTATAAACTCGCACGGGGTCAGTAAATTACGTGGCGGGTTTGAACATTTAAAGACCGTAATTATACGCCTGGCAAAGTTTTAAAACATAATGGACATAAATGGCATTTAAGGTTTGGCTTTTACACGCATTGATCTGGGCCATTAATTAGTGCTAATCTATAATGACTTGGGGAACATGCAATGCGTCTGAGTGTGTCCATTTATACACATTAGCCCAACAGCAGTGGTGATGCTCACCAGCAAGTCACATCCTTGATGCCTGATGATGTGGACTTAAAATACTTATTGTGACAGCCGCTGCATGGTCATTTAAAGTCTCCCATGCTCACTAAGGATACAGTAAAAATCGAAAATATCATTACAATTTCAAATAAAGTTTTCTATTTTAATATATTTTAATATGCTATTTATTCTGGTGAATTTTCAGCCTCCGTTACTTCAGTCTTCGGTGTCACATGATCCTTCAGAAATCATTCTACTATGCTGTTTTGGTGCTCAAGAAACAGTTCTTATAATAATTATTCTTGAAAACAATTAATGTGGCTCAAATGTAACAAATACTTAAGGATTTGTTTAATGAATAGAAAGCTTAGATGCAATGACCTAAAGTTTAACATATGCACGAAAACATTTTGGCAATTTTGGCATTTAGCATTTTGGATATTTCACAAACCCAGCAGAGAGAAATATCACACCCTATTTATCTCATCTGTTTATGGTGTGTTTTCACTGAAAATGCACATTAGACACTTCACAGCGGCACACTTGGACTCATTACGGAAACAAAAGCACTGAGTGGAACTGCTGCATCCCTCAAAACTTCATTAGAGTTTGGCTGAGGATGTGCTCAACCTTTGGTTGCACAATGTTTTCCCCCTCTGGCAACAGGATTGGATGGCACAGTGAGTCCAGAGCGTGCCTGAATATGGGATTAAATTACATCGCAGGACTGTGGCAAAACGAAGAGGCGTTTAAGCTTTAATAAAACCACGGATAAAGTTTGTAGCTTCCGAGGGCGATGGCTAATGTACATAAGCAAGCTGTGAGACCGATACGAGTCGCGTTGCCTGTGTATAACACATACAAATCTCTGTTTCCCTGGAACATAAAATGGTCACGGCACAGCATTCGACAAACACGGCATCTTCAGGCCCCCGGAGAAAGAAGGTAAACATGGGACGCGGGCTGATCCGTTCTGACACGCCAACCAGAGCATCACTTCCACTTAAGCAAGATGTGCTTTGGACTGGGCCTGCAGATGAGCATCTCCAGGGAGCATGGAGAGCAGGAGAGACAGCTCTATTGGTGGAGATCACAACGTGGCAACACATGCACCCAGAATTAGCATCAAAGCGCTCGTGGATCTGGGGAACATCCGTTGACACTTCTGTTCGCCCCACGCTAGCTCAGATACGCCGCTTAATCTTTAAAGCATTGTTCAAATGGGAGATTGCAAGAGGAAACTGTTTTAAATTACCCCAAGAAAGGCACACTTTCCGTTTTATTGTGCATGTTTGGAGCGAAAGAGAGAGAGAGAGAGCGAGTGAGGGGAAGACGATAACAGGAAGCATGGACAAGTTAATCTCTAGCAGTCGCTTCAATTCAGAAGCATGTTGGCCGTGTTGGAAAACGTTGGTTTCAAACTCGATAGCAATCAAGCAATTATGCACCGCAGGAGGGAACAACAGGGCAGCTGGGACACCCAGCAGCCGCCCCACTGAGACAACAGGACCACGTCTGCCTTTGCTCAGAAGTCCAAAGGGGTTCCCTGGGTTCCTGTGCTGCATTCCTGCCTGTTTGTCATGATAAAGATGAAAAAGACCTGGAGGAGACAAAACAGATGCACAATGGTGCTCCTGCGTCTGTTTTCCACTTGGAGAGAAACCTTTTCTCAATTACCGCTCGCAGTGGGAGCCCTCTGTCAGCCAGGGCTTATTGCCACCCTGTGCCATTCATCTTAAATTAAATGGCTTAATCAATGCCAAGACAGAGTGGAACAACATGGCAGTACAGGAAGTAATTACCCCTCTCCCATAGAGAACAACACAACACAAGCCTCTGCCAGCGAACTTTGCGCAGAACCCCACACCTGTGTGTGCACTCGTAAACACAACGGTACTGTTTAGAGCAACCGCTGGGATTTTACTGCTCTGTCAGTGAGTAAACAATGCCACATTTTATTTGTGACATTATGCATGAAAATTTATTTTAGATGACAAAAAGTTAGGAATATCATAAACAGCAGCTGAGTGACAAACCAACGCACGCACACACACATACATATATATATATACACACACAGTATGTGACGCCCCAGCCAGTCTAGGATTGGCAAGGCTGATGACAAGGTGAAAGAAAATTTTAAGTTTAGCCCAGCTCAAATAAACACAAAAGAAATTTCCTCAAAATAACAGATTTATTATTATTTACATAAGAGTAGGCTAGAAGCATCTCTTCAGAAAGGAAATCCAGGCCAAAATAATAAACAAAAGGAGATTGAGTTAAAGGCATTAACTTACCTAACAAATAAAAAAGAAAAATACAAAAGGCTTTCCCTGTCTCCCTGGCTGGCCAAACACCAGGAGAAAATAAAAAGCACCAAAAACAAAAGGCAATGCCCCACCTACAGCTTCAGGGTAATGAATGAAAAGTAACAGCTAAAAGTTAAATATCAGGAAGAACGAATAATTGTGTACAGTCAGCAAAAAGGAAAGTTATTAGTCCCGGACAATGTTGGGGTTAACGCGAGTTACTTATTTACTTATTTTTTTCCAAGTAACTAGTAAAGTAACGCATTAATTTTTAATTTTAGAGTAATATAACGGACATATATTAACTGACAAGTCTCCTGACTCCTGACATGCTGGGAGAAATCAGAAGTACAGAGGAGTTGTGTGTGGTGTGTGAATATGGTGTAGTTCTAGACCAAATGTGAATGTGCATTAATTCATCTCACTCTCAAAAAACAGATTTAGCGTTCATCAAAATAAATTAAAATAAACTCAGAATATGACGCAGAACCTGCCATTAAATTACACAAATATATCTAATCTCATTTTATTAATTAAGTATTGAACTTTCTCCTGTATTTTAATTTACAGATGTGAATTTACTTTTTCTTCAGCCTGAGGTTTATTCGTGACACTTTTTGGTGTGCTTTTACATAGGCTATACAGAAATGTTAAAGGGTTATGATCCATGTACACTATAATTCAATTACCAGAGCTTAGGAGTAGGAGGAAGGGCAACGCTTCTTTTTCTATGGTGCTATAATTTTAATGACACTTGGAGAACTTTTTCAAGAAATAACTGACAGGATGTTCAATGTCAGCATCATCGGGATGCATCCGCACCGGCGCCACGAGCACTAGCGTCAACATGCAGAGTGAAGGGCAAATCAAATTTTGGAGCAGACAAAACTGGAGCATTGCACAGCAAGTCTTTCGCACAGCAAAAGGCAGACTCACACTTTTCATCCCATATGATCTTTCGGTCAGTGCTTAGGAGATTGATAAGGGGTGCAACCACTGTGGCAAAGTTCTTAATAACTTTTTGTAATTCACACTTGTTTGTAGGTAAAGGGAACAATGTGATAGCTTCAACCTTAGCACTCGCGGGTTTGACTTGGCCTTGCCCCACTACTTTTCCCAGTTAAGTAACCATAGCTTTGGCAAATTCACATTTACTAAGATTAAGTGTTAACGATGACTCAGCCAAGCGCTTCAAACCTGAGTTAAGGGTGCATAAGTGGTTGCCCCACGACATGGAATAAACGGCTACGTCATCAAGATAAACTTCAGAGTTCTGCTCCTCAGACAGTCTGCATTAACAGTTGGAACGTGGCAGGTGTGTTTCGCATTCCAAAGGCCATCACCGTATATTGCATGATTGAGTCAGGCATGGAGAAAGCGGAGATCTGCGTCAATGGCACTTGCCAGTAGCCTTTGAGAAGGTCAAGCATAGTGACAAAACATGATGATCCAACTCAGTCGACACAGTCTTCTATTCTAGAGAGGGGGAAAGAGTTTTTAGAGTGCCTTGGTTACATTATTCACCTTGCTGAAATCAGTACAGAACCGAAGAGAACCATCAGATTTGGGCACTACAATGCAAGGTGGGCTTTAACTGGCGACAGTGAAACCATTAGGTACTCAACTTCCTTTTTCAACACCTGACATTTATAAGGGTTCACTCTGTAAGCATGCTGTTTGATGGGCGGGCTTTGATCCACATCTTGATTGCGTAGGCATTCTTGATTGCCTACGCAATCAAGAAGGAGTCTTTGAAAGGCTCTCCTATAACAGGAATAGGTTGAAGCGGGGCTTGAGGAATTATTTGATTAAGTTTACCCGCAAGTTGGCAAATGCGACAGGATCAAAAAAAAGCAGACACTTAAGATTTCATACTCGGCCAAAAGAAATGCCTAGTGATACGATCATGTGTTTTTGTAACACCAAGGTGTCCCGATGGGCGGGCTTTGATCCACATTGATGTCATGCACCAACACGTTAGTTTGAGAGGGAACAGCGTTAAACAGTGTAGGATACTTGTTAATCAACTTAATATCACTGCGGCGTTCTTCGGGCAAATATGAGAGGTACGACGGCAGTGTGCACAGAGTGGCAGAATTTTCAAGCCTCCCACAAGAAGTTTGAGCATCTTTGCCAAATAAACCATCTGCCTCGGGCACATAACCAGTAGACAGACCAACGACATTTACGGCAGACACACTGTCATTTTCAGGGTTGACGTCAGATTTAGCTCCGTCAACAAATGTTTCTTTTCTATTTTGTAAAGGCCAGCAAATCGAGCATACATAGGAGAACTGGGCACAAGCAACAACACAAGCACGGAATCTCCAGGTTGAAAACTACGAGCAACACTCTTACGCTCATACCTAGTTTTCATCTTGGCTTGAGTGTCGGAAAGATAATGCTTAGCTACCTCCCAAGCTTTATGAAGATGCTCACGGAGCGTACTCACATACTCCAGGATCGGTATGCGGGGAGTCTCTTTAGAAAGGAACTGTTCATGAATTAACTTCAAGGGTCCCCGAACTGTATGACCGAACAAAAGTTCTGCAGGTCTGAACCCCAAAGACTCTTGCACAGTGCTTCTCACAGCCAGCATTAAGAGAGGCAATCCATCTACCCAGTCTTTACCAGTTTCAACACAGTATGTGCGCCGCATCTACTTGAGCGTCTGATGGAAGCGCTCGAGTGCACCTTGCGACTCCGGATGATAGGAGCATTTCATGCTGTACTTGCAGTTGTTTTACCAGCTGTTCGAATTTGAGGTGAAGTTCATTCCCCGATCTGTTTGAATTACTTTTGGTAATCCGAACATAGAACAGAATCGTAGTGATTAAGTGCAGGAGCATGGCTTCTGGGTAGCAGGTAGCTGTACACATTATTGTGAGGATGTACTGATGACCAGATTTAGCTTTAGGCAAGGGGCTTATGCAATCAAGGAGTCTTTGAAAGGCTCTCCTATAACAGGAATAGGTTAGGAATTATTTGATTAGGTTCACCCAAAAATTGGCAAATGCGACAGGGTAAAAAAAAAAGACGACACTGAAAATTTCATACTCGGCCAAAAGAAATGCCTAGCGATACGATCATGTGTTTTTGTAACACCAAGGTGTCCCGAGCAAATAGGGAGAACGATCTGATAAACCCCTTCACGTTCAGAATCAGACACCAGAGCATTAGCACACCGTCGTCCCAACAATAACCTACCAGCGCATCTGAAATTTGCGTTCTGTCTGCAGCAGCCTTAAAACCTTTGCTTAACAATGCATTTGATTTTTGAGCAGCAGTTGCCTGTTTTCTACCCACTTTTAATGGAGCATCATTTTCTTTCAAACATTCATCACTTGGGTACAGTTGCGGCTGCACAAGTAATTCAGCGCTCGCTGTAGATGAAACCAACCATGTAACAAGTACATTATACATACAGTGATTGCTAAAATGACTAGGACACTAGTATTTTTCCCAGCTAAAAATGATTTCAAGTAAGTTATTTGCCTTACTCTTTGCACAAAAATTAATCTCATTACATTTAATGCCAAAATTAATGATTGCCAACTGACTTGAAACCATTTTTTGTACTTGTGTTTTAAAATTGATGTTCTATTTGTTTTGACCAACACTGTCTGTATATATGCGTGTGTGTGTGTGTATATATATATATATATATATATTAGGGTTGTAACGGTTCACAAAAATCACGGTTCGGTTCGATACGACACAGTGGTGTCACAGTTCAGTATGTTTTCTATAAATCAAAAATCAAATAGAATTTCTTTGATTATTTTTCACATTTTTATTTATTAAAACTAACATGAAAGTATGATCTTTACTTTGAACAACAATAGAGCTATACTTCACATATCTTCTGGGGTTTCCTCCTATCAGCAAATAAAACAAAACCTCCTTTATAACCAAAACCAAATGCTCCTTAATATTGTAGTAGTTATAAACTAATAGAAAGAAAACAACTTTTTTTTTTTTTATGGAACTCCGTTTCAATAAATTTTTTTTTCAGAAAGATGAGAGTGTCCACATTTTCTTCAGACAGCACAGATCGTGTCTTCAACACACGGGCCGCTGTTGTCTTTCTGCTAAAGAAGGTCACAATCTTTCTGTTCTTTGCTAGGAGAGCTCAATAACATTAGGATTTTCTTAAAACCCGCGGCTATAAATATACCGATAGCTGTGACGGATCGATTGTTTTGCCCTGTTCGAATCTGTTGGAAATGCCTGCCTGATGCGGGGATGGTTTGTTATGTGCGTGTTTGTAGTTTTCGTCTGTTTGGGGGTGGGAGGTGCAGTCAGCACGTAGCCTGTTCCGTCGTTTGGGCTGCCTTGTTGAGCGTAGCAATGGCATTATATTTTACACATTTTATTCTCTTTTTTTCCCCCCCAAATATAAAAGTATTAGTCTGAATCGTTCAGTTTGTAATGCGTACCGAACCGGAAGCATCGTACCGAACAGTTCAATACAAATATGCATACTGTTACACCCCTAATATATATATAGGCGCATTTATACATACACACACAGACTTCTCTCTCACACCTAATTTACATAAATAAATAAAGTGGTTTTAGAGTGAGTTGTGAGTCATTCTGATGATTCATCAAAAAGAGTCCTTCATTGAAAAAAAATTTCCACGAAAGACTGCAATGCTGCTAAAATGTGTAACTCGAAATGGCAAGGCAAAATAAAGATGTGTTGCCATCTTTTGATCCCTTCTTTCTCCCAGTCTTTCACCTTTATTTTCAATTTAAAACTGCAAGTTCACAACCAAGGTTTTAAAAAATTCAGTATGAATAGAACTCACTTGCTTTATATGTCTTAAAATATCACAACCCACAGGAAACGGAACCAGAATACCATTCAACAAATCTTCAAGGCCCAACTGTTTTTAATCTTTGAAACAAGGCTTTGTCAAGTATTAATGGAACGGCTTTAAATTTCAATTGACCAATTAATTTCCTTACATTGAAATTTAAACTGATTTTTATTTCTTAAAACTTAAATTTTAAAAGGCATTCTCAATTCAATTTCAAATGGTACACAATCCTATTCACAACTGGGATGACCATTAATTTTGTATTTTTAAATTATCCATGATTCATAAACCAGAAATCAAACAGTTAATAAAACAAAACAGTGTGAAAATAATTCGTAACCACTCCCTTTTTTATTTATTTTTTTAAATTTTTGTACTAAAAAAGAAATGGTTATGAATAAGAAATGATCTTATTCCCTTATTAAATGATCTTATGAATTATCTCGATTCCCAATTCCTATAAGCTTTGTATAATCATCTATAAATAAAGTATTTTGAAGGCGTACTGTGGTCTCTGTGTGTATTATGGATTCAATAACTAAGGGTGCAATCAACACAGCTAAAGGAAGAGAATGAGAGCGAGCACTGAAAAACAGCAAACATAACAATTGATTTAATGAAACCATTCAAATGATCCAGCATGCATCTTGAGAAGTGTTCAAAAAAAGCTGGCTGAGGGAACTGGCAGCATCAGGTCTGCTAAAATCACCATACATTAGCACACTTACCTTGTTTTGTATGATTAATGAAGAGCGTTGCCACTTGCACCCTAAACGGCTGTACTGGGGCTAGTTTTAATCAGCCAGCAGCGTGCAGAGCGAAACACAGCACTATAACAGACACTTTTACACAGGCAGAACTGGAATGCGCTAAGATCACTACTCTTTCCATATTGAAGAGAAAGGGGTACACTGGAAGGAGATGCGGCACATGCACAAACCAAAGACAAACATTTACACATCCTCATATAAACACACACACACACACGGAAAAAAACAGAGAAAAGTTTGTTTTTTGTACTCACATCTGAATTAAAGCGAAGCTGACAGATGTTGCAAGAAATAACTTGCTTTTTCTTGGGAGGAATGGAGACTCCAAATGTGTGGTTGATTACTGCTTTCTGGACGGGGTCCATCTGGAAGACAAAGAGCAGAGGAACACTTGAGGGTGCTTTCACACTAGAGAGTCTGTTTGTTGTCAGAGTTTAAACCACTTGGCTGACGCGAAAGGGGTCTTCTGAAGTGAGGGTGTACTAAAAACTATTCAGTTCGCAATTGGTATAATTTGTGGATGTGAACTACTAATGATGCTAATTTTGCATCTTTTCATGCTTCCTGTCACACTTAATGGTATAAAGTATTTTTCATAACCAAACTGTTAGGACAATGTTTCTGACACAAAATGAAGGTTTAAGTCATTCACGGGAAATATATGCCATTATTCATAAAAGATGCAATAAACTGATCAAAAGCGACAGCAAACACTTGTATAATATGAAAAAAAAATCTATTTTTATTCATCAAAGAATCCTGTAAAAAACGTATCACAGATTCCACAAAATTATGAAACACATAATTGTAAGAATTGTTTCTTGAGCAACAAATCATCATATTATAATGATGTCAAGTGACACCGAAGACTGAATAATTACTGATTAAAATTCAGCTTTGCCATATAGCAAAACAGAAAACAGCTACAGTACATTGAATTATAATAATATTTAGCAATATTGTTTTTTTTTTTTTACTGTATTTCTGTCAAATAAATGCAGCTTTGGCAACCATAATGTTTGTTACATTAAATGCTTTGGGTTAGTTCTAAAAAAAAGCCTGTTTTAGGATTGTTTCATACTTCACATTATTGAAAATGTTGTTACTGCAGTGAAATTTCTTAAAAAAGGTACTAATATGTGACCTTGGACAACAAAAACAGTCATAAGGGTCAATTTTGGAGGTTTTTATCTCAATAAATACATTTCCACTGATGAATGGTTTGTTAGGATAGGACAATATTTGATAAAACTATTGAAAATCTAGAACCGAGAATCAAATATTGAGAAATTTGAGAAGTTGTTTAAATGAAGCACGTTTTCTGATTAACAGTTAAGTTTTGATATATTTACAGAAAGAAAATTACATGGAACTTAACTTAATATCCTGATTCTTGGCATTAAAGTATAATTAATAATCTTGACCCATACAAAAGCTACAGCTACAAATACACCTGTGCTACCTCTGACTGGTTTTGTGGTCCAGGGTCACATATGCACTATTTAGGTACTAATATGTACCTTTAAGACACTAATATGCACCATTTGGAGGACAATAAGGTAGGTAAACAATTCCTGATTTATATAAGATTACGGAGAAATATTGGAGCAAATGACCAACCAACTTAACAAAAAGCATGACAGGGATTTCATAAAATTTGCAGAAAACATTCATCCTTGCAAACCTTAAGATTCTTACTTGGAGCCCAAGTCAACTGACTAGCCAGAGCTGAGTCGCGCTGATCTTACAAACTCGCTTTGTGACTCCATCTCTGCTCGATGGCTGCTTCTATTGCAGTCCACTGCCAGGATGTAAGCGCCTGTGTTCTGTGCACGTAAAGGTTTAAAAGTGACAAAAACATGAATGAAACAGTAAATCTAGCATCTTCTTGTCCTGACTCACGACCTAGTTGCGGTGGGACACAAGCTTTTAGTATTCACAACGCAGTCCCATCGATGAACGCACAAGTATAATTGGCAAAGTATGAAATCAGGATTAGAAAAGAGATTTAGTGAGATGTGAATCAGACACAGGCAAAGTGTCCCCTGCATTAGACAGTCTCCACGACCCTGAACGCTGGGTGGAAATGAGAGCAATAAGGATCCCAAGCTGCAGGCAAGACAGCTGTTTAATGGTGAGAATCAATGGCAGCCTTGCTGGTCTCCTGGGCTCTACCTGATAGAAATAGATACTCTGATTACTGAACCGAGGAGGATGAAGACAGGAAAGCAAATGTGATCTCTGCCACATCTGAACAGGAGAGCATCCTAGCACCTCTGTGGACTTGATCACCCGCAGCTGATGTTCTGCCAGCTAGTTATCCTTCATTCAAGCAAATAAAATGAAATTCAAGCAAACAAAAGCCTTTTATAAACCTTTACAAATATGCCCTCATTTTCTCCAATTATAGTCTGAATGCTCGTAATGCAACAGCAAATTGACACAACAAATCCACTTCATTACTGCGATCCAGGAATAGCTCGGCGTAGGTTTGGTTTAAACATTCACAAGCATGTTTTAAAATCAACCCGGTATTTTCATCTAAACATTGAAAGACATCTTTTTATGAAACAAAGTATAAGTCCTCTGTCTTTTAAACATTGAATAAAAACATCCAAACAGATTCTTTTTGACGATTTGAAATAATAATTGCTTTTTACATGTAAAAGTAAACATCTGGTTTGTGACAAAACGAATGTGTCAATCAAAAACAAGATTTAAAGAGACAGTCACTTACACTATTTTTTTGAAGAAGTCCTAATTGCTGACCAAGGCTGCATTTATTGCATCAAAAGCATAATAAAAGCAGTACAATATGTCAGGAATAATTGACGACGGTCTGGAGTCAATTATTCCGCTTATACTACGGTTGCCACACCTCAAGACATCGATCCGATGATATATTTCAAGGGATTCGT